>JAJONR010001859.1:0-87860 GCA_029582245.1 Solanum etuberosum | reverse complement strand
ATAATAGAAGAGATGACACAAGGATGGACAGAATTAACTATAAGTGAAGAAGATTATCAAAATATATGCTTATACGATTTAGATATTTACCAAGACCAATGATTAACTACGAATATCTAAAATACTGGTCAGAAATGATAAAATCTATAGATTTATTACAAAAACTTATCCAAAATAACATAGGTGAATATATCAAAAAACAGGATATAGAGTATTTAGAATATATTACAAATAATATTAAAGAAATAAAGAGACTTAGAACACTGAAAGAAGAATACTACTTAAAAGCATTTAGTACAATATAAAATGATAAACCAAGAATATTTACAACAATGGATAGAAATAAAAGAACAAATAGACACACTACAGAGCCTAATAAAAATGGACTTAGATCTATATTTAAGGACACAAGATATCAGATACTTAAGAACAGTCAAAAATGATATAGACGAAATAATTAGTAAAACCATGGTAGAACAAGAACTATACCTAAAAGCATTTAGTCGGATATGACTACGATCAAAGCTAATCGAAGCTATATTCGACCAACCCCCCAATTTCCAATTTGATATGACGAGATTTCCTGTTGTACATGATGCTCCTTGCCCTACCTATTGTTACCAGACTATCAAAATGTATGCATATAGGTCCCATAGATTTGGGCCAGAATGGAATGTCTTTTAAGAAATTCCAGATTCATTCAACTTCTTCACCAACCTTATTTAAGGCAATAAATTCATATTCCATTCTAGAGAGAGCGATACATGTCTGTTTTGATGATTTTCAAGAGACTGCTCCTCCACCAAGGGTAAACACATACCCACTTGTGTATTTTACTTCATTTGACATGACGATCAAATTTGCATCACAATATCCTTCAATCACGTTAGGATATTTATTATAATGCATGGCATAATTTTAAGTATGTTTCAAATACCCCAAAACTCTTTTCCTTTCCATCGAATGATTTTGATTGGGATTACTCGTGAATCGACTCAGTTTACTTATAGCACATGCTATATCTGATCGCATACACGTCCAAATATACATCATACTTCTTAATACTCTAGCATAATCCAATTGTGAGTAACTTTGGCCTTCATTCTTTTGATGTACAAAGCTCATATTATTGAAGTCTTGACAATATTGAAATTCAAATATTGTACTTTTCAAGTACCTTTTCAATGTATGAGACTGTGGCAATGCTAAACATTGTGGAGTTCTAAGGATTCTTATATCTAAGATCACATTAGCAACCCCAAGATATTTTATATCAAAGTTTCTTTCTAGCATATGTTTAGTAGAATTTATGTCATAAGTGTCTCGACTGATGATAAACGTGTCATCAACATACAAATAAACAATGACCTTGTAATTTGTAGTGTCTTTAAAGTAAACACATTTATGACTTCCATCATTCTTAAACCCATTTGCCAAAATGGTTTGGCCAAATTTTTCATGTCATTGTTTGGGTGCTAGTTTTAGTCCATAAAGTGACTTAACAAGTTCACACACTTTCTTTTCTTTACCAAGAACCACAAAACCCTCGGGTTGTTCCATGTAAATTTCTTCCTCACATTCTCCATTTAAGAAAGTTGTTTTCACATTCATTTGATGAATTTAGAGGTCATATACCACATCTAATGCAATTAACATCCGAATGAATGTAATTCTAGTTACTGACGAGTATGTGTTAGGAAAATCAAGACCTTCTTTTTGTCTAAAGCCTTTGATAAAAAGTTTTTCTTTGTATTTGTCAATAGTTCCATGCACTTTTATTTTCCTTCGGAAGATTCACTTTAAACCCAAAGGTTTATTTCCTGGAGGAAGATCAATCAAATTCCAATATAGTTGCTTAAGATTTAATCAATCTTACTACTGACAACATTTTCAAAAAGGATGAGTCCACAGAGGACATAGGAAATGTTACAAAATCAGATCGGAAGGAAGTAGATGTCCTTTGACATTTACTACACCTCAGAATCTCCTTATTAAGTATATTCTCCATTTTTTCTTTCCAAGGTCTTTTAGACCATTCACTAAACTACTCAAGTCTAATTTTACAGTCCAGTCTTATGTCTTATTTTGATCATTTTAGGAATAGGAACTTGGAATTTAGCTAGACACCCCCACACTTTGAAATATTTCAATTTGGATTTCCTTCCTTTGTGTCCTGAACAAACAAAACTTTATATTATTTTTCTTTCTGAATAGACAAAACTTTTTATTGTTCCCGTTTCATGTAAGGATAGCTTCTCCACAAGTTTTGTGGTAAACCTGAACTTATAAGTCATGCATCCATCATTTCCTTTAAAGTTCATTTTTTTTCATTCTGCAATTCCATTAGATTGAGGTGAACAGGGCAGTAGTTTGATGAATAATTCCATTTTCCAAACATATTTCTGCAAATGGAGATTCATACTCTCCACCCCTATCATTTCTTATATTTTTCCCAACTGATTTTCAACTTCAATGTTATATTGCCTAGACGTTTCTATTGCTTCATCCTTACCATTCCGCAAATAGACATAACCGTATCAAATGCAATTGTCAATAAAAGTTACGAGATACTTTTTTCCACTACGAGATGGTGTTGACTTCATATCAGAAATGTCAGTGTAAATCAACTCAAGGGATTAGAATTTCTTTCAACAAATTTATAAGAATGCTTAGCATACTTAGATTCAACAGAAACTTGACATTTTTATTTATTGCACTCAAAGTTACACAAAACTTCTAAGTTGATCTGTTTTACTTACAAGGTTTTGTAATTGACATGTCCCAAGTATTCATGTCACAAACAATTTGACTAAACCAAGTAAGAACAATTAAAATTATTGAGTTTGAAAAGCTCAAAAATTAGGGGGGTCATTTTTGGTTTTGGATCTGCGACGAATAGGTTCAAAAGATGAGAGAATTAAGGATACCTACCAGAAATACTAATCCAATCCATAGTCAGTCAAAATGATTAATTATTAACTAATTTGAATAAAACTTGACTTCTCCATGAGGTAATTTTTTCTCACAAATATTTTGTTCTTACTTATTACAATTTTGTCTGATACAAACATTGTTTAAAGTCAGCACCTTGTCAAATGTCATTTTCAAAAGGACCGTTCCATAACTTGCAATTTGATTGTTATATAACTACCCATCAAAATAGTCTCATCGGGTCCAATAAAGAAAATATAATCCAAATGCTTCTTTTACAAAACATGACAAACGACTATTCACCAATATTCATATCTATAAAAATAGTTATATTTTAATAGACATATTTTTTAATAGAAAATCACAACATTTTAAGTTACACTCTTTCATAAAAGAATACAATTATTTTGAACAAGTATATATATAATTTGGTAGTTTCATACTAGTCATACCATATACTAGTAAAAGAGAAACTCAACGACCACATATCAAATATACTTCAAGAATTTTGTGGGTCTAACATAATACATACGTATCATTGAATTTCATATCGTGTGGTCCAAATTTAAATTAGACACTTGAAAATAGTTTTTTCACATACTTTTTCCATACTATCAAAATGTCATTGGCAACATGAAACCTCTTTTGGAAATATTATTCTACAAAATAATTATAGTGCTTCATTTCCTTTTGACAATCTTCACAAAATATCAAAGTTCATTACATAGAGGCACATATTGTAGGTACAAAATCAGCAACTTTAAGTCACTCGTCTTTTGTGCTATCACAATTAGACATACCACTTATTATTTAGAATACTAACAATAACGAATTTTTTTTGGTACAATTTGTTTCTATTTAACAATGAAGTTTTATATTTTTCAAATCGTCAACCGAATGAACATTGCACGTGGATGAAGGTTTTATGACTTCAAATCAATTTCAAATTCAAACGGGGTAAAAAACTAAAAGTACAACACTGACTTATTAGGTGAAGTTTTCATATTCTTCAAACCAATTACACAGTCTAATTTATCTAGAGTAGAAAACTATAAAAGTTTTTAGTCTACTAAAATAGAGACAATCAAATTTCACAAAGAGTACAAAACTACAAAAGTTTTTTTTAGTCTTCAAACAGAATAAAACATATTCTAAGATTATCACACATATATGCTTTTCTTTTCAAATAGTCTTTCAACGATAATATTTTGACATACTATCTTGTCAAACTAAAATATGCACATCTCTATCTACAAACTAAAGAATTTTAAAGGCAACACTATTTTCCAAGGAAATTTCATTCAAAAACCATATCGTTTGCAGAATTATTTCCGAAGACACACATGATAAAAATTAAAAGAGTAACTTTTAGAAACTATTTTCCTCCTTAGATAAATAATAAGAAGGTTACATGGTGTAATATTTTACCGGAATACCACCAATTCTTCGGGTACATTCTCACTTCGACCTTGCTAAACAGGTCAGGAAATTTTGGAGAAGTAGTACATTAATCTTCTATTTCCATGATTTGTTTCCCTCAATCAGTAGAATACAAAAAAATACCAACAGTATAATAATTTTCTTAAGATTGTTGTTCATCCTATATACCTAAGATACTTAGAGCAAAAAACTTTGAATAACATTATAAGAAAAAAATAAAGCTTAAAGAGTATTTTCAAAACTAGAAAATTGAAACCAGTAGAGAAAATAGAACTATAAACATATTAGAAACAATATACAAAAAAAATTTCTCAAAGAAGAAAATCGAGCCCACTGAATGCATAATGTCCCCTTAAAAAAATTATTCCCCTCAAGTACCCGAGGTTAATGGAATATATTCTTCCAGGATAGAATGATCTTACTCACCATTGTATCGATACCTATAACCACGGTGTCAGCAAATCACTCAACGACAGTAAAGTACACTTAGAATACTAGATTAGGTAGTAGAAGAAGAAGTCCAGAAAATTGGTTCTGTTAAAATAGGAGGAAATCCTTCTATTTATAGACAACAAAGGGTAGTGTAAAAAGGTGCTTATTGTTCCTTACCAAAAAAGTCACAACCTTTTGGAAAAGTCACAATCTTTCGGATAGGTCGCAACCTTTCATAAAAGTTACAACTTTTCATAGAAGTTAAAACTCCTCATAAAAGTCACAACTTTTCATTAAAGTCACAACTCTTAATGAAAGTCACAACTCTTCATTTTCCATTCACACCTTTAAAACCTACCAGTTCTCTGCTATTGTTTTATTGTTACCTGGTAGATTTTGACTTTAGAACAGTGGTTGTGGATCCTCCTGGCACTGGGTAGTCGACTTGGTATCTTAGTTGCTTGCAATTAGGCTATTGACTTGCGATCCAAATTGCAGTTGAGTCATCACCATTGATTTCGAGTCATGTGGAGCAGCTTGGGATTTCAGAAGTAATGGTGAGCTCCTCGAGTCAGGAGCTACCGGTTTCCATTTGTTTTGGATAGGCTTAGTTTTTATATTATATTCTAAGATAGCCTGTACTTGTCTTGTAATTGTGAAAACTTTGTACTCCTATTTCACATTAGATGCTTAACTACTAATTGATGTCAGGTCTTGGGATGGTTCCTGTATGGTTTTGTTGATTTGCTTTCTCTGCTTTGTTCGACGCTCTTACTTCCTATTGTTGGCTTCCACTAGGTAGTCTGTTGCTTATGGCTCAAGGCTATGGGTTAGGCTTACCTACTGTTGGGGTGTAGTAGATGCCATCATTACCTGAGAAATCCGGTTATGATAGTTCCTGAGTTCAAGAGATTGCATTGGGGTTGCAAAACTTGGTGATGCAACCAACATGTTCTTGGTGCCACCTTTAGACTTCACTAGGAAGGTTCTGAAAGTTGATTGTCTGACATGTCTTAATGGTGTGGTTCTAAAGTCTACACCTAGTGGCACATCCTTGCCACCAGAGTCCTATCAACCTCGATACATAGATGCATAGGAGATAACATCCTCTTTGGTTGCCCAAGCAAGGTCCTTTTTAGCAGATGACCTTGTTACAAGCTTAAGTAATTTTTATCCATCGAGTAGTGTGGAAGGAATTACAGGAGCGTCTGCTGGTATGCATACATGCGATATTACACTTGCGCCACATTCTTTGAGATATGTTGATCGAAAAATTTAGCTTAGAAGACATTATGATGTTGGGATAGCTCATGGCACCTAATGTTTTAGTGGTGTTTTATATTAGATATTGGAATTTAATTTTCTCATGGTTTAACTTCTCATTGTCTCTCTTTTCTTTTGATTTCCTGAATTCTTGTTTAACCATTTAGTATTTCGTACTCATTGATTAGATTAATACTCACGATGTGTAGGACTTATTAAAGAGAAAATGCTCCCGACTAGGAATTTCTATGGTCTTAGGCTTGAGACCTCTGATTAACGGTGGAAGAAATCTATACATCCCTCAAACAAATGAATTATAATTTCTTAAACTTGGGAAAGTGTTTGGAAGTCCTTAAATATGTTGAGGAAAAAATATATTTTGAAATTTTGAGAATTATTTTTGGATTTTTCAAGCTTAAAATGGTCTAAACATAGTAATCTTATTATAGAAAGTACCAAGTCCCAAGTACTATCTATCTCTAAGCCTGGTTAGGACTTCTTGCTTTGTACCCCCTACATCTCAAATTATCTCGCGTGATCTTTTTTACACACCCCTTAAGAAACATCCATGAGAAGGGATATTTGACTATTTTATCCTTATTTATGTCTTGAGATATCATTTCTCTTCATTGAATGTTCTCTATTTATGTGTCATTTTTTCATAAGTGAGTTGTTTGTAGTTTTCAAGAACAATTACATAAAATACTTAATTTTTTCGTGAACTTCTATAATGACAAATAATTTGAAACACCTATTTTTAAAAACCACGAAAAATACTGGTAATGTAATTGTCTATTTATTATTCAAAATGTCGTGATATAAGCTACTGGCAATGTAATGGTCTGAGCATCTGCACAATAAGATTTTTATTTCCATGTGAGGCAGCAACTGATATCTATGAAGCATACACAATTTCCTTATCCCACATCGAAATGAGCTAATTCTTTTACGGCTGAAAGCTGCTACATAAATGGATGCATGTTAACCTGTTAAAGCATACCTTTCTCAACCTCTTGGCTAAGATCAAGTGTATTATATGTTCTTATCAATTTAATATCTAATATGTGGACCATTAGTTCACACCGTATTAACTCAATTTATTAATGGGGAGGGTCCATCCAGATAGCTTGCTATCTGGGTCTTTGTGCATCGCCTAGGTGTTGCACTACAACAAAGGCCTGACACACCACACCAATTCTAGTCCATTTTTTTCATCTAGGAAGTGAAATGGAAATATAGCCTAATATTTTTTGTTACTTGTTACAAGTGATTATACTCATAGTGGTGTGTAAGTTACAAAAAAAAATCTCATGGAAATTAAAGGCAACATCTCTCCACCTAAAACATATAAATCCCAACAATCTTTTTGTTTTAATTTCAAGGAAATTATATTTGACATTGGAACACACAATATGTTTTCTTGTAGCATCAACATCCATTATTGGATATTTGTTTATGTTGCAAGAAGGAAACATGTGTAGTTTGAAAAGTTAGTAATGGAAAAAGCACAAACATAGAGAATAAAGTAAAGGTAGATACAATTTGTCTAGCACCCACAGGGTGAGTCCCATCCCGCACTCAGTTTGTCTAGCAGAAACAAACAAATCGTATCATCGTTTACGTGATGTACATGATAAGGTGTGTGTAGAGAGGAAGTTGTATTTCTAGTTCATCCATTTGTTCTGACGTGAAATTTGAAGCCACTTCTAGATGAACCTAAACAACCAAACAATTTGATTGAATATTAAGACATTTAATTGTTCTATTTTCCAGTCTCTTTTTCTCAATTTTGGAATTCAATTGTCTCATGGTTTAACTTCCTATTTCCTCTCTTTTCTTTTCATTTCCTGATTTCTTGTTTAACCATTTAGTATTCCGTACTTATTGATTCAATTATTCCTTACAGTGTGTAGGACTTATTACAGGGGAAAATGTCCCCGACTAGGAATTTCTACTCTCTTAGTTCTTGAGACCTCTGATTAATGGTGGATGAAATCCATCCATCCCTTAAAAATATGAATATATTATTGCTGAAACTTGGAAACGAATTTGTGTCACGATCCAAAGTATACCTTAGGCGTAACATGGCGTATAAAACTATGAAAGGCCCTATACAAGACACTTAGCATACATCATACAAGATAATAGAAGTAGGGAGTTCAAAAGATAGAATTTCATACAAAAGAGTTTTTGACAAAGGCGGAAGTCTAACATAAGTCTCAAAGTCATCTAATACATCATAAGGAAAGTTATTGGGATGTAACTATTGAAGTTTGCTTTAAGTTACTGTAGTAGTTTTTATCAAAATAAGTTGTTTGGTTTAAGATAAATTTGAAATTTGGATTTTAGTTAGGTTGTTTAAGTTGTTGAGATATTTTAGGATTCTTAAATTTTAAATTATGCAGATTATGTGTTTTATGTTGGGTATTTAAAGCTCCTTAAAGCTTAGTAAAATTATTGGAAAGCTATTGAAAAGCTATTGAAAGCCATTTCAATCCATTGAGAGACATTTTCAATCTTTATTGTGCTGCCCCATTTTTAAAAAAAAAACACCAACAGTGGTATCAAAGCTTCATTGATCTTAAGGGATCTGTGAAATCTTCCAAAGAACTACCATACATTTTTTAACCCGTAAGGGCTACCTTTTTAACCCGTCAGGGCTACCCATTTTAACCCATCAAGGCTACCTTTTCAACCCGTGATTTTTTCAACGCACAGACATTTCTAAACCAGATTTTAACCAAAAATAATGGCAAGCAGTAGTCTCTCTTTGAATGTCCCAAAAAATTTCACAGACAAAAACTATCAAATTTGGTCTGTGAGAAAAAAAATCATATTTTGAAACCTATGTGATATGTGATGTTGTGATGGAAGAAAAACCCTTACAACCTCTCCCTGCAAATCCTACAAAAGTTCACATTAAAGCAATTTCAAATAAACTTCTATACAAGACAATGTCATGGAAGGTATTATTGAGGCACAAAAACAAAAGAAGAAAAAGAAAAATCAAAAAAATTTTGGAAGTTCAAAAACAAAGAAAAGAATCCAGCATCAACTACCAAAGAAGAAATTCAGGAGGGACGGTTTTTCAATTGCAGTAACAAAAGCAAAGGAGGAGTGTTGAAGTTTTCTTTTAGTTACTGCAGTAGTTTTTATCAAAATAAGTTGTCTGGTTTAAGATAAATTTGAAATTTGAATTTTAGTTAGGTTGGTTTAGTTGTTGAGATATTTTAGGATTTTTGAATTTTAAATTATGCAGATTATGTATTTTATGTTAGGTATTTAAAGCCCCTTAATGCTTACTAAAATTATTGGAAAGCTATTTCAATCTATTGAGAGACATTTTCAATCTTTTTGTGCTACCCCATTTTTTAAAAAGCACCAACAGTAACCCATACATCACATACAAAGTTTAAAATGAAATGACATAAAGCAATAAAAAGTATCTTGGTCCTAGGAATATGAGGACTCACCGATCTTCAAAGTCTATGAAATCAACTAGCATTAATGAAACAATGTCGGCACAAGTATGCATTAGTATATGAATGTACTAAGTATGAGGTAATATGCATAAACATCAACATGATAATATAAATGACTTCAAACTAACATGCACGCTCATAATAAAATATTGATAAGTTTTTTGAGAAGAAATGACATGAAGATCATAAAGCATAGTCAAATACATTAACATAAAGGACATAAGAAAATCTTTGAAGAAAACATAGTCATTTTTGTGGGACCTTTTCTTTAACAGATAATAAGCCCATAAGAGTTATATCATGAAATCCGGTATATCCCTCATACCGAAAGAAGGAAAAACTACTTTCCAAGGTAGAAACCGTACATATCATCATTTACTAAAGTTGATCCACTAGTTAGGTCATTTAAGACAATCCTATGGGAACATTTAGTTTAGGACTAGAGGTTGCTACAAGAGACTATCCTATTTGAGCCTCCACCTCAAAGCCCTCTCGGGGCTAAGTCTAAATCCCAACGAAATAGATAGAAGTCAAATATCAATTTATCATAGGGAAAGGCAATGATACCAATCCACATTTTCAAGATCAAAACATAGAATAGCTCCGTAAACATAATTCAAGATAGATGAGAAAAAATTTTCACCAATGTGAATTCATTTATGAGAAATATCTTTCACAATCATGATAATCATAGTAAGTGAGAAATCCTTTCACAATAGAATCAAAACTTTCCTTTCAAAGCATCATCAATTCATTTACAACAACTTCATGAAAACATGCATATCTTCATAAACACATAATTCATGGTTCATGGGTTTATCATAAGATCATGGTTATAAATAACATAATTTAGGCATGGGAAAGCAAAATTTCAACTAAATATCATATATTAACATCAAATTATGCATTAGAAGACTTAATTCATCATAATCAATCATTATTGAGAGAACCCACATTTATTTATTGAAACCCTAATTTGATCAATTAGAAATTGAATTGGGAACTTGATATCATTGGGGACCCAATGGAGAAAAGGACTCCATGGGTGAATACACATATACCTTGATCCTTTAAGCCCAAGAAAATCGAGAATTTGGAGACTTGAATGAAACCCTAGCTCTTCTTCTTCTTCCTTAGGTTGAAAGAATTTTCAGAGGATGAATTTGCTCAAGTTTAGGAAATTTAGGATAATGACTTGAAATGCTTGGGGGCTTAAAACGTTTATATAGGGCTTAGGGTAGAAGGTAAAGCGACATAGAATAGGATTAGAATAATTATGAAAAGACCCAAAATCCCCTTTAAAATAAATTTCAGGCCTCACCTGCGGTCCGTAGGTCCTTCTACCGACCGTATTGGTCAACCGTATATAGGTTCAGAAATGATTTTTGGATCAACTTGTGACAGAACTCCATGTACGGATCATAGGTATTCCTACGGTCCGTACATGCCAACTGTAGAAACCAACTTTGACCCTCAAACTTTCACTACGTTAGGGACTCAACTACGACACCTACCTATGACTCGTATATAGGATGACAGACCGTCTTGGTGAACTGTAAAAAGGATGCTGGACATGATTTTTGAAAAATTATTTTCTTTCTTTTCCAAATTCGAGGTGTTATAATATCTCCCCTTGGGAAGATTCATCCTCGAATGGAACTTAAGAAATCATAAGAAGGGTAGGGAAGAAGATCTAACAGCCAACATGAATGCAACTAACTCAAATGCACAATATCAAGGAGGAAAATCAACTCCAAGCTCAAACATACTTAAAACATCATTTCATAAGGTATACATGCAAATCATAATCAAATGCACATTATATCGGCCTCGGCTTTACAAGTAGCACCCTCAACTCTTTGATTCCTCCATAAGACCTTTACAAATGGAACTTCCTTGTTTCTTAATTTCATAACTTGCGGTCAAAAATCTCAACCGGAACCTCTTCAGAAGAAAGACTCTTTTATACCAAGACTTTCCAATGGTAGAATAGTTTTCGGATCACCAACTCATTTCTTCAACAAAGAGACATGGAAAACCGGATGCACCGATGCTAAGTCATTAGGCAAATCAAGTTCACAAGAAACTTTACCAATAACCCTCAAAATCTGACATGGGCCCACATAACAGGGACTAAGCTTCCCCTTCTTCCAAAACCTCATCACACCCTTCATAGGTGAAATTTTTAAGTAGACCCAATTATCTACCTCAAACTCAAGATTTCTTCTACTAACATCGGTATAAGACTTTTGTCAACTTTGAGCCATATTCAACCTTTTCCTAATGAGCCGGACTTTCTCCATAGCCTCGTGTACCAATTTGGGACCTATCAAAGCAATCACACCAACTTCAAACCAACCTATATGAGATATATACCTCCTACCGTAAAGAGCTTCAAATGGAGCCATACCAGTACTTCAATGAAAACTATTATTAAAAGCAAACAAAATAAAAGGCAAATGATCATCTTAATTACCCTTGAAGTCAATCACACACGATCTCAACATATCTTCCAATGGTTGGATAGTACGCTTAGCTTGCCCATCGGTTTCAGGATGAAAGGTTGTACTAAGTTTAACATGAGTACCAATCCCTTTTTGGAAAGAATTCCAGAATTGAGAAATGAATTGGATACCACGATCGAAGATAATGGATAGGGGAACTCCATGAAACCTAACAATTTCTCTCAATTACAATTTAGCATAGTATTCTGCGGAAAAAGAAACCTTGATGGGAATAAAATGAGTCAATTTCATCATACAATCCATAATAACCCAAATCAAGTCATGTTGCTGCCGGGTGCGGTGTAAACCAACAATAAAGTCTATATTCAAGTCTTCCCACTTTCAAGTAGGAATACTAATATCTTGGGACAATTCTACCGGCTTTTGACAAATAGACCTCCTGCATGTCACAGTTCATATTGGTAGTGTCACGCCCTGAGGCTACCCCCTTAACATAACACGGGACCTAGGATCACGAGTGACCCCAAGCTAACCCTGAGTCTGGCATATCACAAGCATACTATAAAAGTTACTGAGTAAAACATGTACTATGTGAAAGCTAAAACAGTGGATATTTAAAAATGGGAAAAACCCAACTAATCTGAATATATAAAACATCTAAGAGTTTAGTGATAACTGAAACAACCACTTAACAACTCAAGCTGAATCTACTACAATGTCTAAAAAGCCTCTAACTGAGTTGAGTTGTTGGGACATGCCCCCCAGCTAACTCAAACAAAAACTTAAAACTGAATATAAAGACTAAAATGGAAAACATGTTTATTGTCCTCGAAGTATGAGGACTCACCACTGAATCTGCTGAAGTCGGATCGAGAACCAATCTAAGTGTGATATGGATGCCGAGTACCTGAACCTACATCATAAAAGGATGTGGCGCTGAGTATGCGTCAGTACTTGGAATGTACTAAGCATGTAGGATATAGATATTAAGCTGAACAAATATATATAAGTTGAAAAAAGCATAACTGAGCAATGACATATTGAGAAAGAATGTAAATACTGAATCATAAATGAAAAGCTAAGCTGAATGCAATGACCAAGTACTAATCATGAAAATAACATGCTGAACTGAATGCTGAAGTATATACTGAAAACCTGGTCAAATGTACTAAGAGTCTGACTGTGGGAGCAACTATTAACCGACATAAACCACATGAGCTAAGCGTGGACTCCGATGTATATGCTCCATCGAGAGGACCTAAAATGCCTTGCCAGGGGTATAAAGGCATGACTGGCGTGATCTCTAAATCTGATGCCCAACAGAGGGGACTTATACCCCTACGGGGGCACGTACTTCTGGTACTATGAGGGTATTTTGAACCCTAGTCCAAATCGGTGCTAATTTTACTCCCAACTGAATATGTATATGACCGAAATGTAACTGAAATACTTTCAGCAATTTTCCTCTAATTGGCTGCTGACCGTCACCTACGTTCAGACCTACGGTCCATAGGTCCAACCGCGGACCATTCTTGTTGAACGTGGGTGGGATTAGAGACCATAAATTTTTTTACCTTAATGACGGAACCCCACCTACAGTCTGTGGTTCTACCTACGGTCTGTGGGTGGTTGCGTTGGTACTGACTCCAGATTTCTGAAAACTAGGATTTACTTCATTTTGAGATCTAAGGTGTTACATTATTTTCCCCTTGGGACCATTTGTCCTCGAATGAAGTTTAAACAAGCTGAATATAGAGGGAAGGAGCGCAATCCCTACGACTAAGTACTAAAAACTGATATTTAACTGAACTGAGTTCCAAGAACATGCAAATATGCTGAAATTCAAGAATAACTAAGTGAACAAGATACTGAGACTAAATTACACAAGAGTAAACTGCTCGACTGCAGAGGAACTATTATCTCAAGTTGAAACGGAATTAGAAGGGAAGAGCTTAGAATACTTGGCCATCATGGCTTCTTCTGCTTCCCAAGTAGCTCCCTCTACGGACTGACTCCTCCACAAAACCTTCACTAAAGCGACTTCTTTATTTCTCAACCTACGAACCTGATAGTCGAGAATTTCAACTGGCACCTTTTCATAAGTTAGACTATCCTTCACAGCCACACTCTCTAATGGTAGTATTGATGCTTGATCACCCACACACTTCTTCAACAAGGAAATGTTAAAGACTGGATGAACCACAGCTAGCTCTCCTGGCAACTCTAACTCATAAGCCACATTACCAACCCTTTTCAGGATCCTGTAAGGGCCTACATATCTGGGACTGAGCTTCCCTTTCTTGCAAAATCTTATCACCACTTTCATAGGTGACACCCTCAGGAAACCCAATCATCGATTTCAAACTCTAAGTCCCTTCTTCTCACATCTCCATAGGACTTCTGATGAATATGAGCTGTATTTAGTCTATATCTGATGATCTAAATTTTTCCATAGCCTCATGAACCGAATCTGACCCAATCAAGGCTGCTTCACCTACTTCAAACCAGCCAATCGGGGACCTACATCTACACCCATATAGTGCTCATACGGGGCCATCTGAATACTGGAATGAAAGTTATATTATAGGTGAACTCTATGAGAGGTAGGTGATCATCCTAACTACCCTTGAAATCGATCACGCAAGTTCTCCACATGTCCTCTAAGGTCTGAATTGTACGTTCTACCTAACCTTCCGTCTGTGGATGAAATGTTGTACTGAGATTTACCTGAGTACTATGACCTTTATGAAATGATTTTCAGAAATGAGAGGTAAACTCAGAACCTCTATCTGAGATGATAGACAAGGGAACTCCATGAAACCTGACTATCTCATTGATGTAGAGTTTGGCGTAGTCCTCCACTGAATATGTAGTCTTGACAGCAAAGAAGTGAGTGGACTTAGTAACTCTGTCTACTATCATCCAAATGGAGTCATGTTGTCTACGAGTACGAGGCAAAACCATAATTAAGTCCATCTTTATCATTTCCCACTTCCATGTAGGAATGTTAATCTCTTGAGTCGTACCTCCTGGTTTCTGATGTTCTACCTTAACCTGTTGCCAATTAGGATACTTAGCCACACAATCTGCTATGTCCCTCTTCATGACGTTGCCCCAAAAGACTTCTTGTTGATCACGGTACATCTTCGTGGCACCTGGATGAATAGAATACCTGGAGTTATGAGCTTCAGTAAGGATCTACTGCCTTAAATCACCCACATTAGGAACACATAAGCGAACCTGGTAACGAAGCACACAATTTCCCCCTTGGGAGAAAACCTCAACTTTTTGTTGATGAACTGCACCTTTCAACTGAAGTAATATAGGATCACTATCTTTTTTTTCCCTAACCTCTGCTACCAATGAAGATTTTTACCCATTATAAACTATCACACCACCATTTGATGTGCCCGTAGGGCAAACTCCTAAGCGAGCAAGCTGGTGAACATCTTTGGCTAACTCTTTCTTTTCTTCCTCATCATGTGTTACACTACCCATAGACAGTCTGCTGAGAGCATCAGCCACTACATTAGACTTACCAGGATGGTAAAGCACATTCATTTCATAGTCCTTGAGGAATTCAAGCCATCTCCTCTAACGAAGATTCAACTCTTTCTGGGTGAACACATACCGGAGGTTCTTATGATCTGTGAACACATCAACATGAACACCATACAAGTAATGTCTCCAAATCTTTAGGGAAAATACTACGGCTGCAAGTTCGAGGTCATGAGTCGGGTAGTTCTTCTTATGTACCTTAAGCTGTCTAGAAGCATAAGCTATGACCTTACCTCGCTGCATCATCACACAACCTAGGCCGACCCTGGATGCATCACAATAAATCACATAACCGTCTGAACCATCTAGTAGAGTTAAGACAGGAGTTGTAGTCAACCTAGTCTTCAGTTCTGAGAAACTTATCTCACACTCATTTGACCGCTGAAATTTGACCTTCTTCTGAGTCAACTTGGTCAATAGGGAAGCCATGGATGAAAATCCTTCAACAAATCTCTTGTAATAACCGGCCCAACCCAAGAAAGTTCTGACATCTCTTGGAGAGTTGGGTGTGGACCAGTGTTTCACTTCCTCAATTTTCTAAGAATCCACTCGGATACATTCTCTAGATACCACATGACCACGGAAAGTGACGAACTGTACCCAAAATTCACATTTGCCGAACTTAGCGAATAACTGGCGATCTTTGAGAGTTTGCAGGACAACCCTCAGATGAGTTGCATGCTCTTCCTCACTCTGAGAATAAATGAGGATATCATTAATAAAGACGATGATAAACAAGTCCAAATACTGTTTGAACACCTTGTTCATTAAGTCCATGAAAGCTGAAGGAGAATTTGTTAGTCCAAAAGACATAACGAAAAATTCATAGTGACAATACCGAGTCCTGAAGGCTGTCTTCAGGATTTCACTATCTCTAACTCTGAGCTGATGATAATCAGATCTGAGGTCTATCTTATAAAAGCAACTAGGACCTAGAAGTTGGTCGAACAAGTCATCAATCTTGGGGATGGGATACTTATTCTTGATGGTGACTTTGTTCAAATGATGATAGTCAATGCACATCCTGAGAGAACCGTCTTTCTTGCGAACGAACAACACTGGAGCACCCCACAGAGAGATACTGGGTCTGATGAAGCCCTTATCTAGAAGGTCTTTCAACTGCTCTTTCAATTCTTTAAGCTCCGTTGGAGCCATTCTGTCAGGAGTAATCGAAATAGGCTTGGTATTTGGAAGTATATCAATTCCGAAGTTGATTTCATTTTTGGGAGAAACTCCGGGAAGATCTTTTGGGAACACTTCTT
The DNA here is from genome assembly GCA_029582245.1 of Solanum etuberosum. NCBI lineage: Eukaryota > Viridiplantae > Streptophyta > Magnoliopsida > Solanales > Solanaceae > Solanum > Solanum etuberosum. The sequence goes on along the minus strand of JAJONR010001859.1, from coordinate 71,027 downwards.
GAAACCCATTTACTACTGGGACTGACTCAAGAGTTGGGGTTTCGGAGTTTGAATCCTTAACCCGAACAAGATGATAGATGTACCAGTTGGAAATCATTTTTCTGACCTTAAGGTAAGAGATGAATCGGCCCATAGGAAGTGAGCTACTAACCTTCCATTCTAAGTTTGGCTTGTTTGGAAACTGAAACCGAACGATCCTAGTTCTATAATCAATTGAGGCATGACAGGAATGTAACCAATCCATGCCTAGAATGATATTAAAATCTACCATTTCTAACTCTACAAGTTCCGCTGAGGTGAATTTTTGAGAGACTGTGACTGGGGAATATCTGTATACCCATCTAATATAACTGGATCACCAACTGGAGTAGAGACTGAAAAGGGTTCTGAGAGAGTTTCTGGAGTGACACTGAAGTTTACTGCTATAGACGGAGTTACAAAAGACAGTGTAGCCCATGGATCTACCAATGCATAAACATCTAAATGAAAGACTCAGAACGTACCGGTGACAAAATTAGGAGAATCTTCCTAGTCCTGGCGAGCCTGGAGAGCATACAACCTGTTCTGGCGCTCACTGCCACTTATACCAAACAAAGCACCCTGCTGAGTTGGTGACCTGCTACTGCTACTGTAGCTGCAGACTAAGTCCTATTATTGTTACCTCCTTGCACCTGCCTGGCAGAAGGGCAATCCTTCAACCTATGGCCAGACTAACCACACCCAAAGCACCCTTCCCTGCCTTCCAGACACTCGCCCGGATGGTTCTCACCACACTTTGGACAAGTTGGGAAAGTCATGTTACTTGAATTACTCCTCTGAGACTTAGAGCCTGATGCCCTACCTTTCTGATCCTGTTGAAACCTGGGGGATGGAGCACTAGCTGATGAAGGTGCTGGGGTTATAGACCTTTGCTGAAACTGTGGGCGATTTACACAACTTGATTTCTGCTAAGAGTATTCAGAATTCCCTATTCTAGCCTTCTTGTTGTCCTTAGCCATTTCCTTAACCTTATCTCCCTCAACCTGCTGGGAATGATTCATGAGTCTGGAGACATCCATATCCCCTAGAAGCATAGCATTCCTGCACTCGGTTTTTACTAGATTGGATACTCGATACAAGAACTTACTCATTTGTGCCCTTGGATCGGCAACCATGTGTGGAGCATACTTGGAGAGCTGAGTGAAATTCAGCCCGTACTCTTGGATCGACATTGAACCTTGCTTCATGCTCATAAACTCTTGTGCCTTAGCTTCTCTCAACTCCCTTGGGAGGGACATATCCAGAAAAGCTCTAGTAAAATAATCCCATGTCACAGGAGCTGAATTCTCACCCCTGTTTTCCTTCCACTTCGTGAACCAAACATGAGCTACATCTTTGAGGTTATAGGATGCTAACTCAACACTCTCAGTACCAATCACTTGCATTACTCCAAGAATCTTCTTATCCTCATCAGTGAAATTTTGTTGTTCCTCACAAACCTTCGACCTTAGAAACTCAGGCGGATTCATTCGAACAAAGTCTCAAACCCTAGCTGTAGCTGATCCACCATTAATGTTTGCAGGAGCTGGATCTTGCTAATTGTTGTGATTGGCCATACTCTGAGCCAAGAGCTGGATCACATTTCGAAATTTTGCATTCATAACCTTATAGTTCAGGACTGGAGGAACTTTGTTAGCATTGCGTGCATTAGCATTCCGTGCGTAAGCTCTACGAGGAGGCATGATCTGAAAGGTATATTGACGAATTAGAAAGGAAAAGTTGTATCATACCCACACATGATAAGAATAGCAAGGAAAGTGAAGTTCTTCTTAAAACACTTCGTAGTCTCCCCCTGATAGATGTGGCGCGCTTCACACCCATGAAAGAGACTCTACTTAGTTTAGCTTTCAAACATCCTAGGACTCTTGAACCTAAAGCTCTGATACCAAGTTTTTCACGCCCCGAGGCTACCACTTGACATAACACGGGACTTAGGATCACGAGTGACCCCAAGATAACCCTGAGTTTGGCATATCATAAGCATACTATAAAAGTTACTGAGTAAAACATGTACTACGCGGAAGCTAAAATAGTGGATATCTAAAAATGGGAAAAAACCCAACTAATCGTAATATATAAAACATACTAAGAATTTAGTGATAACTGAAACAACCACTTAACAACTAAAAGATGAATCTACTATTATTTCTGGAAAGCCTCTAACTGATTTGAGTTGATGGGACATGCCCCCCCAGCTAACTATAACAAAAACTGAAAAATAAATATAAAGACTAAAATGGAAAGTATCTATATTGTCCTCGAAGTATGAGGACTCACCACTGAATCTGTTGAAGTAGGACTGAGAATCTATCTAAGCGTGATCTGGATGTTGAGTACATGAACCTACATCATAAAAGGATGAAGTTGTCATGCCCCGAGGCTACCCTCTTGACATAACACGGGATCTAGGATCACGAGTGACTCCAAGCTAACCCTGTGTCTTGCATATATCAAGCATACTGAAAATAACTAAGTAAAGCATGAACTATGTGGAAGCTAATAATAGTGAATATCTGAAATGCAAAAAAACCCAACTAGTATAAATATGTAAAACATACTAAGACTTTAGTGATAACTGAACAATCACTTAACAACTCAAGTTGAATCTACTACTATTTCTGAAAATCCTCTAACTGAGTTGAATTGCTGGGACATGCCCCCCCCCAGCTAACTCTAACAAAACTGAAAAACTGAATAAAAAGACTAAAAGGAAATGCATGTCTATTATCCTCGAAGTATGAGGACTCACCACTGAAGCTGCTGAATGCGGACCGAGAATCGATCTAAGCGTGATCTGGATACTGAGTACCTGAACCTACATCATAAAAGAATGTAGCACAGAGTATGCATCAGTACTTGGAATGTACTGAGCATGAAGGATATAGATATTAAGTTTAACAATTATATATGAGTTGAACGAAGCATAACTGAGAAATGACATAAACTGAACAAGAATATGAATATTGAAACATAACTGAAAAGCTGGTCCTAATCAATGACCAAGTACTAATCATGAAGATAACATGCTAAACTGTAAACTGATATAAATGATGAAAACCTGGTCAAATGAAATAATAGGTTGATTGTGGGAGCTACTATTAACCGACGTAAACCACGTGAGCTAAACGTGGAGTTCGATGTATACGCCCTATCTAGAGGACCCAAGATACCTTGCAAGGGGTATAAAGGCATGACTGGCGTGATCACCAAATCTGATGCCTAAAAGAGGGGACTTATAAACCTACGGGGGCACATAGTTCTAGACTATAAGGGTACTCTGAACACTAGTCCAACTCGGTGCTAAGCCTACTCCCAACTGAAAATGTATATGACTGAAATATAACTGAAATACTGAATAGTTCAAAATATTGACAGGCAAATCCGAGAATGCAACATTTATGTACTGATACTGTAACATTCGAAATCTGGAGCATGATTATCTGTTTTACTGACCTAGCAAGTATAATTCATGAACTAAAAGAATGTATACAACTAGGGTTCTGAGTTTCATGCAAGGAACTAAGCAAACTTTCCCAGAAAACAAGTTAATTCGATTTAGGATACTACAACAGCTAAATCACAACAACTCTCCAATGTTTTAGGAACCCTTGGTCTAAACAAGATATGGTGAATCAAGGATTTGACTGAATTCTAGGGACCTAGTGGATGAAAAGAACCCATTAGTGAAATCCCACATACCTGGTGACGAAATCTATGGAGAAATCCTTCGATTTCGAGGTTGGAACTTGAAGAAAACCTTCTGCGTGTTCTTGAGAGGGCTGGGCGACTTTTCTCTTCTCTTTGCTCTAATCTTGATGACTTTTGGAGCATAAAGGTTTTAGGTAGGTTTCGACTAGATTATTAGGCTTAAACTAAGTAAAATGATGTAGTTTAATTGCCTAATGCATAGGGGAAAAGACCAAGACGACCCTCACTTAAAAGCTAACGAGGCCCATCCACGTAGCCACTCACGGACCATGAAAGGGACCACGACCCGTCAAGTGGGTCGTGGTTGCTGGCCAGAGCCTATTGGTTCTTGGTACCCCCAACTACGGTCCACCTCACGGACCGTGTGAAGGACCACAGACCGTGAAGGCCATCGTGGTTCTTCACTTGGGGGCTGGGGTCTACTAGTTCTGGATGACAGACCCATCGACGGCCCGTCATTGGGACCATGGCCTGTGGAGGTCGCCGCGGTTCAACGCCTGAGCCTTGGTGGCTCGGCCTCGCTTCCACGAGCCATCCCACAGCTCCTATGAGGATCCAAGGCCCGTAGAGGGGCTCGTGTTCCTCCAAAATTTTCTAGTCGGTCCTTTTCCTGCTAAAGCGTAGAAGGTAGCTTCTGCGGTGTTACAATATCTCCCCTTTGAGAACATTCGTTCTACAATTAAGGGTAAACAAGATGAGTATGGAGGGAATGAGCTGCAATCTCTACCACTATGTACTAGAAACTGATATCTAACTGAACTGAGTTCCAAGAACATACAATTATGCTGAAATGCAATAACAATTGAAGGAACAAGATACTGAGACTGTATTACACAAGAGTAATCTAAGAGACTGGAGAGGAACCATTACTAGAAGCTAAAACAGAATCGGAAGGAAAGAGGTGAGGATACTTGGCCTTCATGGCTGCTTCTGCTTCCCAAGTAGCTCCCTCTACGGAGTGACTCCTCCACAAAACCTTCACTGAAGCGACTTCTTTATTTCACAACCTACGAACCTGACGGTCAAGAATCTCCATTGGCACCTCTTCATAAGTGAGACTATCCTTCACAACCACACTCTATAATGGTACTATCAATGCCGGATCACCCACACACTTCTTGAACATGGAAATGTGAAAGACTGGATGAAGCGCTGCTTGTTCTGCTGGCAACTCTAACTCATAAGCCACATTACCAACCCTTTTCAGGATTCTATAAGGACCTACATATCTAGCACTGAGCTTTCCCTTCTTGCCAAATCTCATCACCCCCTTCATAGGTGACACCTTTAGGAAAACCCATTCATCGATTTCAAATTCTAAGTCCCTTCTCCTCACATCTGCATAGAACTTCTGACGACTCTGAGCTGTCTTTAGTCTATCTCTGATGAGCTGAACTTTCTCCATAGCCTCATGAACTAAAACTGGCCCAATCAAGGCTGCTTCACCTACTTCAAAATAATCAATCGGGGACCTTCATCTACGCCCATATAGTGCGTCATATGGGGCCATCTGAATACTGGAATAGAAGCTATTATTATAGGCGAACTCTATGAGAGGTAGGTGATCATACCAACTACCCTTGAAATCGATAACGCAAGCTCTCAACATGTCCTCTAAGGTTTAAATGGTACGCTCTGCCTGACCGTCCGTCTGTGGATGAAATGTTGTCCTGAGATTCACCTTAGTACCCTGACCTTTCTGAAATGATTTCCATAAATGAGAGGTAAGCTAAGGACCTCAACTTTCTGTTGATTAACTGCACCTTTCAATTGAAGTAATATAGGATCACTATCTTGTTTTTCCTGAACCTCCGCTACCAATGAAGATTCTGATCTATTCTGAACTATCACACCACCATCCGACATGTCCGTAAGACAAACTCCTAAGCGAGCAAGCTGGTGAACATCTTTTGCTAATTATTTCCTTTCTTCCTCAACATGTGCTACACTACACATAGACAGTATACTGAGAGCATCAGCCACTACATTGGCCTTACCAGGATGGTAAAGCACATTCATGTCATAGTCCTTGAGGAATTCAAACTATCTCCTCTGGTGAAGATTCAACTCTTTCTGGGTGAACACATACTGGAGGGTCTTATGATATGTGAACACATCTACATGAACTCCATACAAGTAATGTCTCCAAATCTTTAGAGCAAATACTACGGCTGCGAGGTCGGGGTCGTGAGTTGAGTAGTTCTTCTCATCGACCTTAAGTTGTGTAGAAGTATAAGTTATGACTTTACCTTGCTGAATCAACACACAACCTAGGCCGACCCTGGATGCATCACAATAAATTACATAACCGCCTGAACCATCTGGTAGAGTCAAGACAGGAGATCTAGTCAACCTAGTCTTCAGTTCTGAGAAACTTTTCTCACACTCATCTGACCACTAAAATTTGACTTTCTTCTTAGTCAACTTGGTCAATGGGGAAGCTATGGATGAAAATCCTTCAACAAATCTTCTGTAATAACCGGCCAAACCCAAGAAACTTCTGATATCTGTTGGACAGGTGGGTCTGGGCCTGTGTTGTACTACCTCAATTTTCTGTGAATCCACTCGGAGCCCTTCGCTGGATACCACATGACCAAGGAAAGGGACGGACTATAAGCAGAATTCACATTTGCTGAATTTAGCGAATAGCTGGCGATCTTTGAGAGTTTGCAGAATAACTCTCAGATGAGTCGCATGCTCCTCCTCACTCCGAGAATAAATGAGGATATCATCAATAAAGCCGATGACAAGGAAGTTCAAATACTGTTTGAACACTGTGTTCATTAATTCCATGAAAGCTTCAAGAGCATTTGTTAGTCCAAAAGACATAACAACAAATTCATAATGACCATACCAAGTTCTTAAGGTTGTGTTCAGAATGTCACTATCTCTGACTCTGAGTTGATGATAGCCGGATCTGAGGTCTATCTTAGAAAAGCAACAAGCACCCTGAAGTTGGTCGAACAAGTCATCAATCCTAGGTATGGGATACTTATTCTTGATGGTGACTTTGTTCAACTGACGATAGTCATTACACATCCTGAGAGAACCATATTTCTTGCGTACAAACAACACTGGAGCACCCCATGAAGAGATACTGGGTCTAATGAAGCTCTTATCTTGAAGGTCTTTCAACTGCTCGTTCAATTCCTTAAGCTCGGTTGGAGCCATTCTGTAAGGAGGAATCGAAATGGGCTGGGTATTTGGAAGGAGATCTATTCCGAAGTTGATTTCCCTTTCGAGAGGAACTCCGGGAAGATCTTCTGGAAAGACTTCTGGAAACTCATTTACTACTGGGACTGACTCAAGAGTTGGGGTTTGGTAGTTTGAATCCTTAACCTGAACAAGATGATTGATATACCCTTTGGAAATCATTTTTCTAGACTTAAGGTAAGAGATGAATCGACCTATTGTCACTGAGCTACTACCCTTCCACTCTAAGATTGGCACATTTGGAAACTGAAATCAAATGATTTTGGTTCTATAATCGACTAAGGCATAACAGGAATGTAACAAATCCAGGCCTAGAATGATATCAAAATCTATCATTTCTAACTCTACAAGATCTGTTGAGGTGACTTTCTAAGAGACTATGACAGGGAAATTTATGTATACCCATCTAGATATAACTGGGTCAACAACTGGAGTAGAGACTGAGAAGGATTCTGAGAGAGTTTCTAGACTGACACCGAAGTTTACGACTATATACGGAGTTACAAAAGATAATGTAGCCCCTCGATCTAACAATGCATAAACATCTAAATGAAATACTCATAACGTACTAGTGACCACATTAGGAGAATATTCTTGGTCCTGGCGAGCCTGGAGAGAATACAACCTATTCTGGCACTGACCGCCACCTATACCAGACGAAGCACCCTTTTAATTTGGGCGACCTGCTGGTGCTGCTGGAGCTGTAGACTGAACCCTATTGTTGTTACCCCCTTGCACCTACCAGGCAGAAGGGCAATCCTTCAACCTATGGCTAGACTGACCACACCCAAAGCACCCTTCCCTGCCTGCAAGACACACGCCCGGATGGTTCTTACCACAGTTTGGAAAACTTGGGAAAGTCCTATTACCTAACGTACTCCCCTAAGACATAGAGCCTGATGCCCTACCTTTCTGATCCTATCGAAAACTGGGGGATGGAGACTTAGCTGATGAAGGCGTTAGGGTTGTAGACCTCTGCTGAAACTGTGAGTGATTTCCACCACTCGATCTCTGGTGAGAGTATTCATAATTCCCTGTTCTAGACTTCTTGTTGTCCTTAGCCATTTCCCTAAGCTTATCTCCCTCAACCTGCTGAGCATGAGTCATGAGTGTGGAGATATCCATATCCCCTAATAGCATAGCATTCCTGCACTCGGTCTTAATCAGATCGGATACCCTAAACAAGAACTTATTCATTTGTGCCCTTGGATTGGCAACTATGTGTTGTGCAGACTTGGAGAGTTGGGTGAACTTCAGCCCATATTCTTGGACTGACGTTGAACCCTGCTTCAAGTTCATAAACTCTTGCTCCTTAGCTTCTCTCAACTCCCTTGGGAAGAACCTGTCCAGAAAAGCTCCAGTAAGACAATCCCAAGTTACAGGAGCTGCATCCGCACCTCATACGCTCAAAATATACCTCCCTAAAGAAGTATAAGCGATCGTTATCAAGTAAAGAACCCAATTTCTAGGTTGGGGTCGATCCCACGAGGATTATGGTTTAGACTTAAACTTAACTCACTATTATCTCACTTTAGTCAAACTATTTCCGAGAAAAGTAAACAGGGGGGATTTTGCAAGTAATTAACATATTTGAATGCTTAAGTATCAAGTAAACAATATTCAAACTTTGAGTTATCAATATGAGAAGGAAACTAGGGTATATGTGTTCCCCACAAGCTCTTAACGCGGTAATCCTAATAATAATAATCCTTTCCTAGTGTTTTACATACAAAGTTGGTAAGGTAGGTATCCCTAAGTGATTGGTCGTCCAAGTAGGGAATTTCACCACGCAACTTGGTCCTTCTACGGGTGTATGCTTTACTAACCTTTAACGTTACCTCAGATTAGTCATCATATCAATGTAGTTTAGTTTTCACCCTCACTTCAATTGAAATTACACTATTAGATAGCATCCACTAAATCTCTATTGTTTAATCCTTTTCTAATTCACTACCTCCTTGTTACGACAAGTAGGAACGAGGCGAGTTCTAATGTTGTGCACCCCTAGAAAGACTTCTAAACGAAAGGATTAACAATACATGCATAAACACTATTCAAGATTTACTTAATTCTTATTCATACTTTGTTAATTGCTCATGGTTCCTGCAACCCTAGTTGTTGATTTAGCTACTCATAATTGAGAGTTCACAATTCATAATTATGTTGAAAGAATTCATGAACTTACAGTTAGAATAGATGAAACCCGAAATCTTGAATTGAATTTCAAAGTGAAAAATGTATAAAAAAAATCTAGAAATTTAATTGCTAAGAGTTTGCAAAGTAATTCCCAAAGACCAAAAACTATAAGTATACAATAATGTCTAACCCCCAAAAAAGAGGATTACAACTCCTATTTATAGAAAAAAAATCCTAACTTAAATACGAAACAAAATAAGGAAATAAACTGCTCAGACGCGGTTTCGATCGACGCCTCGACCTACGGACCGTGGGTCGACCTACGGTCCGTAGGTCCCCTTCCGTGGTTCAACACTTGGAAAAATAATCAGAAACTGGAACCTTCAACTCCCAGATCCCCAACGACGGATGTACAAAACGTCCCGTGGGTCGACCTACGGTCCGTCGATTCCTCCGTGGTTCAACACTTTGTCAGACTTCCCTGATCTTTCACCTACGCTTGCCCACCTACGGTCTGTGGACTGGACTACGGTCCATCCTGTCATTCCGTGGTTTGAGTACTGGAACTCAACTGATAGACCAGGACCTACGACTGCCCACCTACGGCTCATTGATGGACCTACGGTCTGTGGATTGCTCCATCGTTGGCCACTTCGGCACTTTTCAGCTCACATCTTCATCAACCGCATCCAAGCCTATTTCCTGCAAGAATTACACACAAAACATTATTTCTAATAACAAAATAGCCCAAGACACACACAAACTCTAAGTGAAACGCATCAAAAATACCGTAAACTCACGGTATATCAACACCCTCAACTTAAACTTGTTGTTTGTCCCCAAGCGACACACTAAACCTCTAAACGACACTTATGTAGAAGAAAACATATAAACTCAAGCAATCACATGGCTTTCTCAATCAATTCCATCACTTAGTGCAAATCTTGTCATCTAGACTCAGCAGGCTAACTCATGCAGATCAAAACATGACATAGATCGATCAATAGATATCACAATAGACACTTTTCACAATCACCAAGGTGCAAACTCTCCAACAATTTAACTAGTGCCCTCACTTCAAAAGAAATCCTTTTCAAACAAAATATATGAATTTCAAGTTTAAGGATTCATTCAACACTCACGCTCAGAAGTGACTTCAGGTACAGTTAGAGCTCAATACCATAGGCTTGCCCTTATTTTCACTGCATAGACTTTCCAAACTAGTCACTAGGATCACTATAGGACTTTCTTAGATTGTAACGTAGGCTCAGGGTCAGGTAGGGTACATTTGGGTACTTTTTAGTGATTTTCTGCCCTCCTTGACATTACATTGGCTTTTTACCTCTTTTCTCAACCAATTCTTGACATCTTTTTATTTTCTGCTCTTTCCGTTGACTTTCTTCAACACCGATGTGGCTTTTGAATTTATCACTCTTATTTTTCATTTTCTTCTTTTTCTTTTACTTTATCTTTCTTTGTTTCTCTCAGTAATTTTTTCATTGATATTTTTGTTTCTTTTCTTTTCTTTTTCTCTCTTCTACACAAAACTCTTTTCATACCCTTTTTCTTTCGGTTTTCTTTTTCATAGACACCATCAACTTATGTATTTTACATGAGTTGAGGTGCACATTATCCGATGTCGGACCAGGGCCAAGATTAAGGTAACTTTTTGAATTAGCCACCGTCAATTTAGGCTTTTGGCCTAAGTTTAGGTGCACATGTCCAAGGAGGGACTAGGTCCAAAACAATTATTTTAGGAAAGGTGAATTAGGTGTATTGAAATAAGTGGTATTCATTAGGCTCAAACATTTGGATCAAAGGGAGAATTTATTTCTTTTGGTTGATTTTTAGGCTTTAGTGGACTTATTTGAACAAGGGCCTATGATCATTTCCCAACTTCTAGTCTAGATTATCTTAGCAGGACCAACGGGGAGAGTTCTAGATTGGCACATACTGCATGAACATATAAACTTTTCTCACACACACTTGGCACATTGTTTCATTATCGGATTATTGATTTACCCAGTTTAAGTTTTAGCTTAAGTCATGCTATCATACCGGTTCCTTATCATGTCATATGAAGATCCAAGACATTCAACTCATTTAGCCTATAGATCTAGCACATTTCAAAATTTTTGGACAGGTATCAATTTCATGCTCTTTATGCCATCATGCTTTCATTCTTCTACTTACTTCTACACATACAATCTTAAACATGCCGGTTCAACATAAAAGTAAAACAATCCCTTGGAGGGAAAAGAACACAGTCAAGAAAATCCCAAGGGAGGATCATTAGTTGGGTTACTCAGACTTCACCCTGTCACTCACACTCCATTTACCACACCTCCAACAAAATAAGGTGCAATTTACCTCAATGCACAAAATAAAAAATAAAGCATAGGGTGAAGCAAACTTGTGGCGTAAATGCGCCGAAGACCCATCAAGAAGCGGGTGGATCTGGTTTCCCGTAACCCATAGGATCAATACTAGGGACGCCATCAGTAGCGCCCACACCAACAATAGGAACACCCTCAGTAGTGCTCTCTCCAACAGTAGTGCTCACTAAACCTGAAGGGCCAACATCTATCTCACGGGCCCGCTGCTGCCTCCTCTCCTCAGTAATGATGTACTCTCTCTGGCTACCTCGAACTGCTGGTGCTCCTTCTTCTTTATTGTATGAGCCTCATCAGCATCAGAAGTGTGGTCAGAGCGGTGGCGCTTCCCAGTGCCATGGGAAGGATCGAATGGTGGCATAGTATCGCCAAAGAGGGTAGTCATCACCAACTCGTCCTCCTCAACCACAGGGGCAGACTCTGGCACAGTATCAGTAGGGGCCAAAATGGTATCAACATCGGCACAGAGGGTAGCCTACTCCATCTGGAAGGTGGTGAGATCAATAGCAGGGGTAGACCTCTCCAGAACCCGCAACTCGAATGCATCCAGGCCCTTATGAACGGCCTGAATCTTTCGATCCATCATCTGCTCCATCCTAGCCTCAGAATCCTCAACAGAACATTGCATCCACGGCCTCATATGCTGCAGCAAGGTAACCATCTTGGTCTCCAGCTTCTGGACTCTGGTCAGAGGAACGATAGTCGACCTTGAAGAGGGAGTGGCTCGGGAAGAGATTGGGGCCTAACTAGTGGTCGTAGAGAGCAGAGCATGGACATCTGCTGTAGGGGCTGGAATAGTACAGTCATCAGCCTAGACATGCTCCACATCAGCAGTGAGATCAGCACCAAAGGGTGGTACGTCAACTTGTGGCTCCCTCCGTGGTGTAGCAAGATTGGCATCATCTCAAATGATGCTGTTATCCACAGTCTTGGTCACCTCAAGCAACCTGTCGCAATGCCAAATGGGCACTGAAGCCTCCCTGCAGAGATGGAATATCAAACATTAGAAGGGTAGAGTAGTGGTGGTCCAGAAGGCCCTCTCGTGGATCTCAGCAATAAGGATATGGGAGAAATCAAGCTCCAAACCAACCATAATAACATCAATCATCATGACCCGATCCTAAGTGACAACATTGTCTGCCTGAGTAAGGGACAGTCTAGTATGAACCACAAGCCAGAAGAACTTTGCTGTGAAGCTCAAAGTTGCCTTTCTGATAGGCAATGTTATGTTCCTCACCCATTAAGTGTCCTCGCAATCCTCAGCTATATGTCAGGCCATCCACCTCAGAAGTGTCTCCCTCTTTTCGGCATCCCTCTGAAATGCCCCGCTCTGAACGATGCCCATCCTATAGTCGTACTCCGCTGTATTAATAGGCAAATTATGGGTTTGGCCATAGATGAACCGGCGAATGGTGGCCTCTGAGATGTCAACTGGGAAATTCCACACCAATGTGGACCGAAGTGGAGGCTGGGCCAGTGGCTTAGCCCTCTTTGATATAGACTTACGGACCGTGGCGGCATAGGAAGCATAACACTTCCGATTCATGTCCTCAGTATATTTCCCTGGGCCCCATGCGATCCACTCGCATTTGTGCTTGTGGAATAGATCCTCAATAACGGGTATGGTTTGGAGGCTGTGTGTAAGAAACCGGCTCTCCTCAATAACGGTCTTGGCCATCTTTCGGTGTTCACTGAGCATGGTGACATTTTCATATTATTGGTAGTAGCCCTCCACACACCATCTGTTCGACTCAGTGGAATTAGAGGCAGGCTCAGCTCTGGGAGGTAACGGGAAGTCTCCTGAGCTATCTGCATCAGATGAAGAAGTGTGACTGCCGCTAGAACTAGAGCCGGGACTGCAACTCACCTAAATGTGTGGTCCCCCACCTCAGACTGGGGGAAGTGACCTCGACCTCGTCACTCATAGAAAAAACCTGCAGAGATCTCCTAGTAGTGCGGGGGAAGTGGGGGAGACCCTGGTGGTAGGTGGAATATACTCCTCGTCACTGGCCTCATCTAGAAGAGGCCGGGACGGGGCGACAAACTTTGATTTCCCCTTCCTAGCGTACACCGGTGCTTGTTTAGGGGCCATGGTACCTGTGGAAGACTAGTTATTACCAAAGCAAGGCAATAAGACTCATGGAATAATTTTAGGACAAGATTCCGACCCAGACAAAAATTCAAAAAAATTTCAGGCAGTGGCTGAACTTGTGACCCACGGTGGGTACCTACGGTCCATCGATGGAACGATGGTCCGTGGGTCCCCTCCGTAGGTCAGGTGGTGGAAAATTAGGCCCCCAGATGGAGAACCACAGATGTGCATAATGTTCCGTCGATCAAACGACGGACCGTTGTCCACATTGTGGTTCTAGACTTAGCCCAATTTTTGTGTGCCACTGATCCACGGACCCCCACCTACGGTCCGTAGGTTGACCTATGGTCTGTGGGTGGAGTTCGTAGATCAGTTTTCTGCCAGGCATAATACTTCAAATGACAGTCAATGCAAAATTTTAATCAAAACTCAATCAAACTAAGACTAAACATGCATTTCAACATATTTTATCAGTAGTTCATCATCCTTAGGGTTGTGATCATGCAATTTCTTTCACATTCATACAAAAACATTGAACAACCCTAAGTCAAAACTTCCAATTAGACCTATCAACCTATTTTTTTGATTTATATTAATTACACACTCACGTACTGTCATTCCAAGGGTGTTTCTAAACTAAACTCAACATTTGAACAAGTAATTTAACAACCCAAGGTCAAGTGAAACTTTGTGACTTCATAATTTAAACAATGAACAAGGAATTCAAAGTTTATGGTGAAATCATTTACCTTACAAGCAATCAAAGTTGGTGAGTGTGTGAAACAAGTACGAACTTCTCAGAACAATGTTCCTAGGACCGAACTTGATGCGGAACCCAAACCTCGACTGATTTGGTGGGGATGGAGTGATTTGGGAGAGAAGATGGAAGATATGGGATTGGGAATTTGAATGGAATCAGTTTGGGATTGATTGGGGGGTATATTTATGGATGGAAATGGGTTGATTGGAAGGTTAAAAATGGTTTGGGGGAAAAATGGAAGTAGGAAATTGTTTAAAAAATGAAGGATTATATTAATTTGGGGTCTGGGTTGGGTCTGGAAGGAACCCTAACTTAGACCCACGACACCCCGTCGACGGTCCGTGGGTCGACGTACGGTCCGTCGATGGATTCCGTAGGTTATGCTGACACTTAGAAAAAAAATAGAAACTTACCTGGGATCTACGGACACCATCCACGGTCCGTGGATTGACCAACGGACCGTCAATGGGACCCGTAGACCCCTGCACAACTTTTTCTGCATATATTGCCTTTTCGTCCCTGCACACGTAGCAACCATTAGGACTTTCTTTTTATATTTTCTGGACACTTTTTAGGCACGAACCCTATTCTATATCTAGCCAACACTAATAAGAAAAATAAACATCTATCTAAAGAGCTACAAAATCTAAAAGAAAGAAGACAAACTCTGATATGGAAAAGAAACTCCTATAGTTGGCTAGATTGTACATCTTGGGTTGCCTTCCAAGAAGGCCTTGATTTCACGTCGCGGCATGACGCAGGCACCTTGATTACTCTGACTTCATCAAGATAATAAGCCTCTATCACTTCTTGTACACTCTCAGATTTTCCCAAGTAGACTTTTATCCTCTTTCCATTTACCTTGAACCTTGTCCCTTCCTTGTTGTCGAGCTCAACCGCTCCATGTTGAAATACTTGAGTTACCTTGAATGGCCCGGTCCACTAGGACTTAATCTTGCCAGGAAACAAGTGCAACCTTGAGTTGAATAAGAGCACCAGATCACCAGCAACAAATTCACGCTTTTCAATCTTCCGATCATGGTACTTATTCATCTTCTCCTTGTACAAGGCTGAACATTCATATTCTTTTAGGCGAAACTCATCAAGCTCTTTCATGTCATTCAATATTTGACTCGATGCGGCGCCCCGATCCAAATTCAACTCCTTTAGTCCCCACATTGCTTTCTGCTCTAGCTCTACAGGCAAATGACATGACTTCCCATATACAAGTTGGTAGGGGGACGTACCTATGAGAGACTTGAATGCGGTGCGATAGGCTCATAGAGCATCATCAAGCCTTCTTGACCAACCAGTTATGTTGGCGTTTACAGTCTTTGCAAGGATTTTCTTTATTTCTCTATTTGACACCTCAACTTGCCCACTAGACGGCCGTTAATAAGGAGTGGCTACATTGTGACGAACACCATATTTCTCTAGCAATGCCTTGAACAACTTGTTACAAAAGTGAGAACCTCCATCACTGATAATTTCCCTAGGTGTACTAAATCTGGAGAAGATACTCTTTTTCAGGAATGCAGTGACACTCTTTCCCTCATTGTTTTGAAGAGCAATTGCCTCCACCCATTTCGATACATAGTCAACCGCAACAAGAATATACTTCATCCCATGCGAACTCACAAGCGGACCCATGAAGTCAAGACACCAGACATCAAATAACTTAATCACCAATATCGAGTTCATAGGTAGCTCTTGCTTCTTTGAAATTCCTCCTTCTCTTTGGCAACGGTCACAAGACTTCGCGAAATCATGAGCATCTTGGTGGATGGTAGGCCAGTAATACCCACACTTCAAGATTTTATGAGCAGTCTGAATACCACTATGGCGCCCACAAACAGGCGATGAATGACACGCCTCTAGTATACTCATCATCTCTACCTCAGGCACACAACGACGAATAATCCAATAAGCACAAATACGAAACAAGTAAGGCTCATCTCAAAAGAATTTCTTCACATCAGACATGAATTTTTTTCTTTGGTGGAATGACAAGTCCGACGGAACCAAATCACTTGCCAAGTAATTAGCAAAATCTGTGAACCTAGGGAAAATATCATATGAAGCAGCCAATACTTGTTCATCAGGGAACACATCATTAATCTCAACTCCATCTTCAAACTTGATCATAGCTTCCTCCTCTAATCTGGACAAATGATCAGCAACCTGGTTTTCTGTCCCGTTTCTATCCTTTACCTCAAACTCAAACTCTTGCAACAAAAGCACCCATCTAATCAACCTTTGTTTTGCACCCTTTTAAGCCATTAGATACCTCAATGCAGAATGGTCAGTATGCACTATGACCTTAGAACCAAGCAGGTAGGACCTAAATTTCTCAAATGCAAAAACCATAGCAATGAGTTCTTGTTCAGTCACAGTATATTCCTTTTGAGCCACATTCAGAGCTTTGCTGGCATAGTAAATCGGATGAAGAATATTCTCTCACCTCTATCCTAATACTACCCCCAAGTGCCACCCCACTCGCATCACACATAACTTCAAACGGTTGTCCCCAATCCGGTGAAATAATGATAGTTACGAAAGTTAACTTGGCTTTCAACTCTCCAAATGCTCTCAGACAAGCATCAGCAAAATTAAACTTACACTCTTTTTCGAGTAGTTGCACAATGGGTGTGCAATTTTTGAGAAATCCTTTATAAACCTCCGGTAGAAACCTGCATGCCCAAGAAAACTCCGAACACCTTTGACACAGATGGGTGGTGGAAGATTTTCTATTACCTCAACATTGGCTTGATCGACCTCAATATCTTTCTACGAAATACGATGAACCAGAACTATACCCTCTTTCACCATGAAGTGGCACTTTTCCCAATTGAGCACAAGATTGCACTCTTCACATCGTTTCAGTACCTCGGCAAGATGCATCAAACAACCATCAAACGAGCCACCTACCCCAGAGAAATCATCCATAAATACCTCAATCGTGTCCTCCACCATATCTGAAAATATCAACGTCATACAATGCTGGAAGGTCGCTGGAGCATTACATAACACAAATGGCATCCTTTTGAAGGAGAAAGCCCCATAAGG
Source organism: Solanum etuberosum (assembly GCA_029582245.1). Classification (NCBI taxonomy): domain Eukaryota; kingdom Viridiplantae; phylum Streptophyta; class Magnoliopsida; order Solanales; family Solanaceae; genus Solanum; species Solanum etuberosum. The sequence goes on along the minus strand of JAJONR010001859.1, from coordinate 53,620 downwards.
ACAAGTGAAGGTGGTCTTCTCTTGGTCTTCCAGAGCTATGGAGATTTGATTGTAGCCCCAGTACCCATCTAGAAATCAATACCAACCCTTACTAGCGAGATGATCCAACATCTGATCCATAAACGGCATAGGGAAGTGGTCTTTCTTTGTCCATACTTTTAGCTTGCAGTAGTCAATACACACTCTCCAACCGGTCACCGGTCTTATTGTAACAAGCTCATTTTTAGCATTAGGAACCACGGTGATTTCCCCCTTCTTGGGCACACACTGAACATGACAAGCCCAATTACCATCAGCAGTGAGATATATGACTCCAGCATCTAACCACTTAATGATCTCCTTTTTTACAACCTCTTGCATAGGGGGATTCAGCCTCCTTTGGTGCTCAATACTTGGCTTACTGTTCGGCATAAGTTTGATTTTGTGAGAACAAATGCCCGATGAAATCCCAATAATGTCCACAATAGTCCATCCAATATCCCTCTTGAACCTCTTTAATACAAAAACCAAGGCCTCAGCTTGCTCCTCACTCAAATCAGCAGCAATGATTACCGGCAAAGTGCTATCTTTCCCCAAGAATACATACCTCAAGTGGGATGGTAGAGCCTTGAATTCTAGTTTTGGAGGCTCTTACACAGACGGTTTTGCGGGTGGAGAGTCGCGATTCTTCATATCTAACTCCAATCTTTTTGGTTTGGAATGAAATTCAAACCTATCAAGTGCGGCAACTAATTCATCATAGTCTTCAATACCATCACCATCAAAATTTATCATTACCGCTGCCAGTGCATGAACAACCAACCTCTCTTCAATAGACACTTTAGAACCTCACTCCACAATAAGATTCACCACAGATACTGACTTAAGATCATTTTCTAGCTTCATAGACCTACAAATATTAAAAGTTACCTCCTCATTATTCTGTCTTAACTTCATCTGCCCTCTCTTCATATCAACTAAGGTACGCCCAGTAGAAAGGAATGGTTTCCCTAAGATGATGGGAACCTCAAAATCAACCTCACAATCAAGTATCACAAAATCCACCGAAAAAATAAACGACTCCACTTTCACAAGGATATCTTGGAGAACAACAATGGGCTTCTTCACAGTTCTATCGGCCATGAGTAGGCGCATCACAGTCGTTTTTAGAGCCCTTAAATCCAACTTCTTGTAGATGGTCAATGGCATCAAATTAATGCTTTCGCAAAGTGTAACATCCCGATGGTACAAGGAATAGTGAAAGCTCCAGAATCCTCTTTCTCTTGCACCAGTGACCTCGTAGCAATAGCACTACAATGCTGTAACCTCTCATCATTCTCAAAACTAACAGCCCTCTTTTGGTCACAAAGTCTTTCATGAATTTAGCATACCCATGCATTTGTTCCAAAGCTTCTATCAACGGGATGTTTATGGACAGTTGCTTCAACATAGCGATGAACCTGCAGTATTTACCCTCTTCAGTCTGTTTCACCAATCCATGCGGGAATGGAGGTGGAGGACTAGGCATGGGGACAACTTTTTGGGTCACCTCAGCTTCCTTTGCAGTATCATCTTTTGGAATTTCAGTAACCTCAATCTCATCCTCATCCTTCTCTATCACTTTTTCAACCTCACATGATATGGAGGGGGGGGGGTCAATGATCTACTTTCCTCCGTGAGTAGTGACTGCCATACAATGCCCAGTATTTTTCAGATTCTGGATGGTTTTGCTAGGGAGTGTGCTAGGATGACGTGGGTTCACAGTGGTAGACAACTAACTAAACTGCTGCTCAAGTTTCTTGATTGACACTGCATTGGCATCAACCTTTTGATCGATTCCAGACAAGTCGTTTCACATCTCTTTCACATTATTATCAGTTGCATCAAATCTCTTCATCATCTTTTGCATCATATCCTCAATGCGTGACATACTATTACCACCCTCTTTATTACCAGGAGGAACATAGGGCCCAACCTTATCATTCTTGTTACCATAATTGTTCCGGTTGTAATTGTTGTCACAATTGTAGTTCCCATCCCGGACATAGTTACCCTCACGGCTGTAGTTACCCTCACGGTTGTAGCTTCCATAGTTCCGACCTTTGTTTCCTTGATCTTGGCTCCAATTATCAGTGTTTGAACCTTGGGCATTGGTTCGGAAACTCCCCGTCTGATCATTCACCAAATTCACATCCTCCTCATAGTAACACTCTTCAACTGGCGGTGGTGCAGATCTAGTCAGATAATTCACAGCATTCACTTTTTCCGTACTACCACTCATGTGTTTTTGTACCAAACCCAATTATGTTCTCATCTGAGCCATTTCTTCCCGAATTTCATCATTAGCTTGGTTGGGCGCAGTTTGAATAGCGAGCGTGCTCCTACTAGTACTTGTCTTTCCAGTGCTCCAGGCTTTGTTGTTTTGGGAAATCCTTTGAAGCTTTTTGGCGATCTCCTCAAAAGTGCCCTCACAATATGATCCTCCAGTAATAGTATCTAACACAATTCTTCCATTGTCATCCTGTCCTCTATAGAAATACTCCTTCAATGACTCATCATTAATGCGGTGGTTTGAAACACTTCTGATGAACCCGGTGAACCTATCCCAAGAACTGATTATCGACTCTCCTGGTAATTCCCTAAAGTTGTTTAGTTTATCTTTATGATTTAACTTTTGGACACCAGAAAGTATGTTGCTTTGAACACCTTGTGCATTTGGTCCCATGAATAGATCAAATTGTATGGTAACTCAGAAAACCACACAGCAGCATCTCCAGTCAGTAACAATGGGAAGACCCTCAGACCAATTACATCCATATCTAACTCCGGTCGTCCTACACAACTTTTGCAAACACTGGACAATTTCGCCATGTGAGCATATGGATCTTCCGAAGACAACCCAGCAAATAACCCTCTCGCTGTAAGCATCTGTATCAGACTGTTGGTTACCACAAATGTATGACCTGCAGGTAGAAGAGGAAGAACAATAGGCCCATCTGATGTAGTCGCATTATAGTCAGCCCTGTAGTGCTCACAAAACCTCTGTGCTAGTGGATTTTGAACCCTTTATGAATTTCTGATTAGATTATAACCATGAACTTGAGCGGGCACATTAACAACCCTTGGAGGCTACAATTCTACTCCATCTCCTAAACCCTCTCCGATTGGATTGTTTTGTACCCCTTAATTTTATTTTATTTTCAAAGTTTCACTCAACTCTAGATCATAGGTGGTCAATGGTTCGCCTCAACTCTGTGTACTTGACATACAATAAAGTAGAAACCTGTAGAAAACAAAAACAAAACAAAAACGTAAAATCAGGAAATACTTGACTAAAGTTCAATAATGTAGTTAAACTTAATCTAAAAGCCAAATTTCACGGCAGCGGCACCAAAAATTGATACGCTCAAATTACACCTCTCTAAAGAAGTATAAGCGATCGTTATCAAGTAAAGAACCCAACTTGTAGGTTGGGGTTGATCCAACGAGGAATATGGTTTAGACTTAAACTAAACTCATAATTATCTCTGTTTAGTCAAACTATTTTTGAGAAAAGTAAACAGGGGGGATTTTGCAAGTAATTAATAGATTTGAATGCTTAAGTATCAAGTAAACAATATTCAAACTTTGAGGTATCAATATGAGAAGGAAACTAGGGTATATGTTTTCCCCACAAGCTCTTAACGCGGTAATCCTAATAATAGTAATTCTTTCCTAGTGTTTTACATACAAAGTTGGTAAGTTAGGTATCCCTAAGTGATTTGTCATCCAAGTAGGGAATTTCACCACGCAACTTGGTCCGTCTACGGGTGTATGCGTTAATAACCCTTACTATTACCTCATATTAGTCATCATATCAATGTAGTTTAGTTTTCACCCTCACTTCAATTGAAACTACACTATTAGATAACCTCCACTAAATATCTGTTATTTAATCCTTTTCTCACTCACTACCTCCTTGGTCCGGAAAGTAGGAACGAGGCGAGTCCTAACATTGCGTACCGCTAGAAAGACTTCAAAATGAAAGGATTAACAATACATGCATAAACACTATCCAAGAATTACATAATTATTATTCATACTTTGTTCATTGCTCATGGTTCCCACAACCCTAATTGTGGATTTATCTACTCATGCTTGAGAGTACACAATTCATAATTAAGTTGAAAGAATTCATGAACTTACAGTTAGAATAGATGAAACCCAAAATCTTGAATTGAATGTCAAAGTGAATATTTTACAAAATGATATCCGGAAATTTAATTTCTAAGAGTTTGAAAATTAATTCCCAAAGACCAAAAACTAAAATTATACAATAATGTCTAACCCCCAAAAACAAGGATTACAACTCCTATTTATAGAAAACAAATCCTAACTTAAACAGGAAAGAAAATAAGGAAATAAACTGCTCAGACACGGTTGGGTTGACCTACGGTCAGTAGGTCCCCTCCGTGGTTCAACACTTGGAAAAATAATCAGGTATTGGAATCTTCAACTCCCAGATCCCCAATGAGGGATGTGCAGAACAGCCCGTGGGTCGACCTACGGTCCGTCGATGCCTCCGTGGTTCCACACTTGGTCAGACTTTCCTGATCTTCCACCTACGCTTGCCTACGTACCGTCGTGGACTGGACTACGGTCTGTCCTGTCATTCCGTGGTTTTAGTACTGGAACTCAACTACCAGACCAGGACCTACGACTGCCTACCTACAGCTCGTTGATGGACCTACGGTCCGTTGATTGCTCCGTCGTTGGCCACTTCTGCACTTTTCTACTCGCATCTTCATCAACCGCATCCAAGCCTATTTCCTACAAGAATTACACACAAAACATTATTTCTAATAAAAAAAACCCAAGACACACACAAACTCTAAGTGAAACGCATCATAAATACCGTAAAATCACGGTATATTAGCACCCCTATTGTCCTTCCATTCAGTGAACCAATTATGAGCCACATCCTTAAGTTGGTAGGATGCCAGCTCCACCCTGTCATTTCCAATTACATGCATCACCTCTAGGATCTTCTTGACTTCACAATGAAGTTTTGTGGGTCCTCAAAACCCTTCGACCCTAGAAACTCAGGAGGATTCATCCGAACAAAGTCTCGAACCCTAACTGCAGCTGATCCACCATTAGTATTTATAGGAACTGTGGCTTGCTGATTGTTCTGATTGGCCACACTCTGAGCTAAGAGTTGGATCGCATTCCAACATTATGCATTAATAACCTCATGGTTCGGGATTGGAGGAATTGCGTTAGCATTGCGTGTATTAGCATTCCGTGTGTAAGCTCTACGAGGAGGCATGATCTGAAATGCATAACAATGGATTTTAAATGAGAAGTTGAATCATACCTCACGCATGATAAGAATAAAAAAGAAAGTGAAGTTATTCTTGAAACACTTCGTAGCCTCCCCCTCATAGATGTGGAGCACTTCACACCCATGAAAGAGACTCTACTTAGTGTGGCTTTCAGACATCCTAGGACTCTTGAACCTAATGCTCTGATAATAATTTTGGCACGCCACGAGACTACCCTCTTGACATAACATGGGACCTAGGATCATGAGTGACTCAAAGCTAACCTTGTGTCTGGCATATATCAAGCATACTGAGAATAACTAAGTAAAGCATGAACTATGCAGAAGCTAAAAATAGTGAATATCTGAAATGGGGGAAAACCCTACTAGTCTGAAAATGTAAAACATACTAAGAGTTTAGTGATAACTGAAGAATTACTTAAAAACTCAAGATGAATCTACTACTATGTCTAAAAAGCCTCAAACTGAGTTGAGTTGCTGGGACATGCCCCAACTAACTCTAACAAAAATAAAAAAGTGAATAAAAACACTAAAATGAAAAGCATGCATATTATCCTCGAAGTATAAGGACTCACCACTGAAGCAGCTTAATGCGGACCGAGAATCGATTTAAGCATGATCTGGATGCTGAGTACCTGAACATACATCCTAAAAGGATGTAGCGCAATGTATGCGTCAGTACCTGGAATGTACTGAGCATGCAAGATATAGATATTAAGTTGAACAAATATATATGAGTTGAACAAAGCATAATTGAGCAATGACATAAATTAAACAAGAATATTAATACTGAAACATAACTGAAAAGTTGGGCTGATGCAATGACCAAGTACTAATCATGAAGATAACATATTGAACTAAGAATCTGACTGTGGGAGCTACTATTAACCGACATAAACCACGTGAGCTAAGTGTGGAGTCCGATGTATACTCCCCATCGAGACGACCCCATATACGTTGCCAGGGGTATAAAGGCATGACTGGCGTAATCACTAAATCTGATGCCAAACAGAAGGGACTAATAAATCTATGGGGGCACGTAGTTCTGGGACTGTGAGGGTACGCTGAACTCTAGTACAACTCGGTGCTAAGCCTACTCCCAAATGAAAATGTATATGACTGAAATATAACTGAAATACTAAATAACTCAAAATACTGACATGCAAATCTGAGAATGCAACATTTATGTACTATAATGTAACATTCGAAATCTGGAACATGATTATCTATTTTACTGACCTAGCAAGTACAATTCGTGAACTAAAAGAATGTATACAACTAGGGTTCTGAGTTTAATGCAACGAACTAAGCAAACTTTCCAAGAAAAATAGCTAATTTTATTTAGGATACTACAACAACTAAATCACAACTCTCCAAGGTTTTTGGAACCCTAGGTCTAAACAAGATATGGAGAATCAAGTATTTAACTAAATTCTAGGGACCTAGTGGGTGAAAGGAACCCACTAGTGAAATCCCACATACATGTGATGAAATATATGGAGAAATCCTTCGATTTCTAGGCTGGAACTTAAAGAAAACATTTTGTGTGTTCTTGAGAGGGTTGGTCGACTTTTCTCTTTTTTTAACTCTAATCTCGATGACTTTTGGAGAATAAAGGTTTTAGGTAGGTTCTGACTTGATTATTAGGCTTAAACTGAGTAAAACGAGGTAGTTTAGGTGTTAAATGATGTAGTTTAAATGCCCAATGCATAGGGGAAAAGACCAAAATGACCCTGACTTAAAAGCTAACAAGGCCCATCCACGGAGCCACTCACGGACCGTGAAAGGGACCACGACCCGTCAAGTAGGTCGTGGTTGCTAGCCAGAGCCTACTGGTTCTTGGTACAACTAACTACGGTCCACCTCACAGACCGTGTGAAGGACCACAAACCGTGAAGGCCACCGTGGTTATTCACTTAGGGGCTGGGGTCTACTGGTTCTTGATGACGGACCCATCCACAGCCCTTCATTGGGACCACGGCCTATGGAGGGCTCCGTGGTTCAACACCTGAGCCTTGGTGGCTCTGCCTCGCTTCCACGAGCCATCCCACGGCTCGTGTGGGGATCCACGGCCCGTGGAGGGGCTCGTGGTCCTGCAAACTTTTCTGGTTTGATTCTTTTCGTGTTGAAGCGTTGAAGGTAGGTTCTGAGGTGTTATAGTAGCGAAAAATATGGGTCAGTACTTGGAATGTACTGAGCATGCATGATATAGGTATTAAGCTGAACAAATATATAAAAGTTGAACAACGGATAACTGAGCAATGACATACTGAGCAAGAATGTAAATACTGAATCATAACTGAAAAGCTAAGTTGAATTCAATGACCAAGTACTAATTATGAAAATAACATGCTAAACTGAATGCTGAAGTATATACTGAAAACATGGTGAAATGAACTAAAAGTCTGACTGTGGGAGCTACTATTAACCGATATAAACCACATGAACTAAACGTGGAGTCCGATGTATACGCCCAATCGAGAGGACCCAATATACCTTACCAGGGGTATAAAGGCATGACTGGCGTGATCACTAAATCTGATGCCCAACAGAGGGGACCTATACTTCTACGGGGGCACGTAGTTCTGGGACTATGAGGGTACGCTGAACCCTAGGCCAACTCGGTGTTGTCTACTCCCAACGGAATATGTATATGACTGAAATGTAACTGAAATACTGAAGAGCTCAAAATACTGACATGCAATATGAGAATGCAACAATTAGATACTGATAATGTAACATTCGAAATCTGGAGCATCATTATATATTTAACTGACCTAACAAGTATAATTCGTGAACTAAGAGAATTTATACAAACTAGGGTTCTACATTTCATATAAGGAATTAACAAACGTTTTCCAAGAAACAAGCAATTTTGATTTAGGATACTATCAAAGCTAAATCACAACAAATCTCCAAGGTTTTAGAAACGCTAGGTCTAAACAAGATATGGATAATCAAGGAACTAACTGAATTCTAGGGACCTAGTTCATGAAAGGAATCCACTAGTGTAATCCCACAAACCTGGTGATGAAATCTACGGAGAAATCTTTTGGATTTCTGGGCTGAAACTTGAAGAACACTGTTGCTTTTTCTTGAAAGAAATTGGCGCCTATTTCTCTTCTTTTCGTTCTAATTTGGATGACTTTTGGAGAATGAGGGTTCTGGGTATGTCTGACTAGGTTATTAGGCTTAGACTGAGTAAAACAATATAGTTTACGCATGAAACGGCGTAGTTTAGGTGCCCCAACGCATAGGGAAAGGACAAAAACGACCCTAACTTAAAGTTGACGAAGTGCCACTCACGAGTGGACTGACGGACCATCGTTTGGACTACCGTCCGTCGATTGGGTTGTCTTTCATGCTATGCCCGACACAACTTCACTAAAACGAGCATAACTTTTTACTCCGAGTTTGGATTTTAGCAAACTCAGTGGCGATGGAAAGAGGATTCAATTATCTTAAATTGGATAGGTGATGGGCCATCTAATTCATTTTGTGCTAAAACATATGATCATTTGAAGTTGACCCAACAAACATTTTCCTCTAATTGGTTGCTGACCCTCACCTACGGTCAGACCTAACGGTCCGTAGGTCCAACCATGGACTGTATTGGTTAACCGTGGGTGGGATCAGAGACCATCAAAATTTTGACCTTAACGACGAAACCCCACCTACAGTCTGTGGTTCTACTTACGGTCCATGGGTGGTTCCGTTCGTACTGGCACCAGATTTTTGAAAACTAGGATTTTCTTCATTTTGAGATGCGGGGTGTTACAGGTAGCTTATGGGTGAATAGAATATCGAGAACTATGGGCTACTGATAACATTTACTCCCTCAGGCCATCAATATTTGGAACACACAAATGATCCTGATATCGAAGCACACTATCTCCCCCTTGGGAGAAAGCCTCAACGGTTTTTTTAAGCACTGCTTCCTTTAACTCAACCAAGATTGGATCAAGGCCTTGCTTGGCTTACACATCTGACAGAAAAGACGATTCAGAACCATTATGAACAATAACACCGCCTTTGGTTGATTCAACTAACCGCACACCCAATCGGGCAAATCTATGAACAACACAAACAAACTTTTTTTTATCTTCTTCTACATAGGCAACACTACCCATTGATAGCCGACTAAGAGCATCCGCCACCACATTTGCCTTGCCAGGGTGGTAGAGGACACTCATTTGGTAATCTTTTAGTAACTCAATCCACCTCATTTGGCAAAGATTTAGATCCTTTTGCTTTAAGACATATTGCAAGCTCTTGTGGTCGGTAAATACATCAACATGAAAGCCATACATGATTATGCAGATGCTCAGACCATTACATTGCCAATACCTTATTTCACGATATTTTTGGAAATAATCAAACCATTACATTAATAGTAATTGTCGTGGTTTCTATTTGGAAAATAATCAAACCATTACATGAACAGTATCTGTCGTGGTTTCTAAAAATAGTTGTTTCAAATTATTTGTCATTTTAGAAGTTTAAGACAAAATTAACTACAAACAACTCAAGTATGAAAAGATGACACATAAATAGAGTAAATATTCAATGAAGAGAAATGATATCTCAGGAAATAAATAAGGATAAAATAGTAAAAAAAAAATCCCTTCTAATGGATGTTTCTTAAGGGGTGTGTAAAAATAAATCACTGGAGATAAAATTTTGACTTAGGGGGTACAAAACAAGAAGTGTTAATCAGGCTTTAAGATACATAGTATTTGGGACTTGACACTTTTCGTAATAAGAACAGTCTGTTTAAAAAATTTTACTTCAAGTTATTTGAGGACCGCCAAACATTTTTCTATGTTTCAGCAATTATAGATTTATCTTTTTAATGGATGGATGTATTTCTTTCAATCTTAATCACGAGCCCTAAGACCGTAGCAATTCCTAGTCAGGAGCATTTTTCCCCTGTAATAAGTCCTACATATCATGAGATTAATCGAACCAATACTAAATAGTTAAACAAGAAAAGTCATACTTTATTATCAAACAAGATTTTAGGAAACAAAAAGAAAAGATAGACAATAGGAAATTAAAGCATGAGAAAATTGAATTCCAAAATTAATGAACTGACTTTGATTTTCAACCACCTCTAGTAGGAGGGGTAGTCGAATGTATCTAAGAAACGCACGAGTTTGAATAAACTCCTTACGACATAGTTCTATTGCACGATTTAGAGTATGAAAGAAGGGAAACTTTTCTTAAATGTGTGTAGTCCCTCGTTTATAGAAGTGGGGTCCTCACAACCATAAATAAGACCCTACTGACACGGCTTCGTAGACACCTTAGGACACTTGAACTCTGTGTTCTGATACCAAGTTTGTCACGCCCCGAGCCTACACCCTGGACGTAACTGGTACTCGAAAACCATTGTTGGTTCCCAAGGGAACCCTTGGCCTAACTCACTACTCAGCAGAAGACTTACTCAAGTAAAATGAAAACTCATGATGCAAAATAACTTTAAAAACTTAATTTAAACTCAACTCTAATAATCATTTGAAAATAATTTAACAAGTATTAGTTAAATACCTCATGGACTCAATACATTACAACAACAAAGGAAATAATGATAGACTCCTTGACGTTTAAACTATCTATGAAGCCTCTACTGTTAGAAAAGGATTATCGGGACAAGACCAAAGACATCCTAACAACTGAAAATAAAAGTGGAACCCTCCGGAAGCAAGGAGGCTCACCATAGCAAACTGGAACTACAAGTGGTATCAACAGAGCATCTGTTGATGATCCCAAATACCTGTATCTGCATCATAAAAGATGCAGGCTAAATGGCGTCAGTACATGGAATGTACGAGCATGTAAGGGGAATTCTAAAGCATAAACATAAGCTTGAACTGATAGAAAAGAAACACACTTACCTCTTCTCAAACTCACTCAACTTAACTCAAACTCCCCTCAAGGATAGGATACTCAACTCAAGGATAAGATACTCAAATCAAAGGATACTCAACTCAAGATACTCAACTCAAGATACACAATTCAAGATACTCAAGGATAAAGCGACAATAAAAGATGCAATATATGGAAAGCTTTTAAAACAGTAGATAATAACTCAATTATATGCAAAAATACAATAATAACTCAATTGTATGCAAAAATACAATAATAATTCTTATTTGGAAGATTCTCTAACCGACAACCATTACTATGAGCTATGTGATGATACGGTGTCTAGCCCACACTGCCAGAACTGTCCTATACCTTGCCGGAGTATAAGACATCCTCAACTAAGTGGATCCACTAAGCTATGCTTAAAAAGTAATAAGGAATCATCTAAAAAGTATGACCCTTTCTACCCACGTTGGCTGCATGGTTTATGAGGACTTTGAGTTGTTTGAACTCGTCCCCATATAGGTGCTCAGTATTACTTCCAATAATATAACTCAGCTCATATACTTAAAAACATTTTCTCATCCTCAAACTTTGAGATTATTTCTAAAAAGTTTTCTCTTAAAAGAGATTATACTCAAAAATTCCTCATGAAATCATTTGGAAATCGATGTTTCCTCTCGTTTTAAATGTAAAATCATTTAGTCATGGGAATACTTAGTTCCCATATATTCATTTTGAAAAATGAAACTCAACTCTCCTCATCCTCATACTTCTCAAAATAGGGTTCATGCCGAATTATGGATGTGAACGACTCAATTCAAGGTTTTCAATAACCATATATAGAACTCAATACTTGGAACTCAACAACTCTAGAACTCAGGGACTCAATGATACTACTCATCTCAAGAATGCTCGACTCATAGGATTTATGCAGAATCATGAGCATGAATGACTCAACTCAAGGACCTTCATGTATAACATATGGTAGTCCCATAATGAGGAATATAATCTCAAAGGAATTAGGAACTCAATAGTCAAGAACTTAGAAAACGAAGGTACTACTTTTCTCAATAATCTTCAATTCATAGAGTTCATGCGGAATTATCGACATGAACGACTCGACTCAAGGGTCTCAAATAAAATATAGAACTCATGGGTACAACTCTTCTCATTCTCATACTTAATTCCTCAAAATACTTAGCTCAAATCGATAGTTGCTGTCAAGGGATTAACAATTTAACTCAAAGACTTTCTTGAACTCTACTCCTAACTCTTTCTTGAATTTGAATTATGAATTCAAGAGTTATGATTCATGATATATAGGATCTCTTGATGATTAGATATGATTTAGAATAGTAAAATCAGGAAGGGAGTGAAGGTACACTTTAAAAGAACTCAGATAGGGCGAACGACGGAAAAAGGACGGGGCAGGCGACCCTGGCGCACTGAGTGGCGTGGGGCACCAGCCCCTAAAATATAGAGCCAACATTCTGGCGCACTGCTAGCATGGCGCGCCAGCCCCTTACACAGAAAATCTGATGAATTTTTCTTCTCGACTTTTGGACCTAATTCACCTAGAATCGAATGATTTCTTCCAAACTCTCTTAGATTCGTGTACCCAAGTTAATTACATGAAAATTTACTTGAAAAATCTCAAGAAAAATGCTCATTGACAATATACTCGCCTCAAGAACTCAACCAAACATCATAATTTAAGAATGAAGAATAACACTTCAAGAATTTCATCAAGAACCTCAATATACTCAATCTCAAGGATGAATGTGAAAGTGGAAACTTATAATTGGCGTGTGGGTGAACGAACCCAACACTATGAAAACTTACATACCTCTTAAGTATCAAATCCTTGGCGAAATTCCTCGATAAATCTCAAAATCTTGACGAACGTCTTGAACCTCTCCTCTTTTCTCCTTTTAAACTCCTCTTAAAACCCTAAGCATATTTTAGGATTGTGAAAACTGACCCTAATCAGTTTAGACCCCTAAAATATTACTAAAAATGTTTAAAGCTGATGGGGTAAGGAAAAGACCAAAATACCCCTCATTAATTTGGGTAAATTTCCTTAACTGGATAGGCTGAACTCAAACGGGCATATCTCTCTCATCCAAATACGGATTTTAGAAAACTCAGTGGTGTTGGAAAGAGGACCCAGAGATCTTTCATTTGATATCTTATGGGTCTCCTAACTCATCCTGTGCTAAAAGTTATGGTCGTTTGAAGTTGACCCAAAACTTAAAAGAACTTACGAATGACTTGAATGAATTCTCTTTAGTTCTCTTTGGAACTCAAGGTGCTACATCTAGTGACCTTAACACTTAAGAAAATTTAAATTTCTCGGTAAAATCTTACTCACAATGAAGAATGGTTCGAGTCTTAGCTCAAAAAAAATTTGGGGTGTTACAGATGGATGGATGGATGTATGGATGGATGGATGGATGGATAGATTGACTGATAGACAGATAGACAGACAGACAGATGTTATAACATATTTTTCACACACTGCTTCTTAACTTTTAACATTCTTTATTCAGAAAAGTTTAAATGAGTCAATTACTATTTTTCTATTCTTTGTAAATAATTAATACACAAAAAAGTTGGAGAGTCTCAATTATTAAAACTACTACCACTTGAAATTTTTCTCGATTCTCCTAATTACTTATAATTATTTTTATTTCCTATATTTTTTCCTAGTTGGTGCCCTCAAGAATAATAAACATGTGACTTGGTTTGATCATAATTCTTTACTTGTTCTTTTTTTAAAAATAAAAATAATGTATTTCAAAATATTTATAGTTTTTAAATATGATTTGAAATTTTAAAAAAATTTAATGAGATCTTTATATGATTTACTAGGTCTAGAATAATCAAGAAACACACATTTGAGAATACGAGGGGTTGATATCTTTCACATGATTAATTTATTATAACATATTCAGGGGTGTTTATGGACAATGACATGGAAGAGCAAGGAAAACTAGTTGCTATTGGCTGAGGAATGAATAATAGGCTATTAAATTGAGTATCTTGTACTTTGCATGCACATGTACAAAACAATAGAGAGAGTGTTATATATATATTATGTAGTTAGAAACTTTATATAATAACAATAATGCTTCATATACTATATGGTAAAATAATACAATTCATTTTGGTGGTAATATATACATATTTCTTTGCTTTAGTTTAATATTGGTCCATAAGAAGATAGCCAGTATATTTATGAGCTTATTCTTTAAGTAAATAATTATTGTTGTCTTTTCACTTTAGATTCACCAAAAGTCTATGCTACGAACTTCATTACAAGAAACGTGCTTTTACTAGATTTCAAGAAACTTAAAACTTTAGAGAAAAAAAGCTATATACCAAAGAATTGAGAAAACATGCAGGAATTTTGCAGCTTACTATTATTTAGGTTTTACTTCTTGAACATGATAAATTGAGATGAATTTGACCTGCTGGAGTATTCATGCCGAATAAAAGTACACGGACTTTATATCCTTCTACATACCTAAAAAGAAGGAAAAATAAAATAAGAGTATAGTGATTAAAGAAAGTGCATAGTGAGAAGCAGCAACATTATAATAACTTCAAAAATATATTTTCACTAAAAGATAAACCCATGCTCATATCAAGTAAATAGAATTACAAATGAAGCAACAATACTACATCAAAATATTACAAAAAGATGAGAAATACGAAAAAGTCACCTAACAAATTGATGTGGTGTCAAAAGGAAAGACAAAATCGGTTATGCACATCAAAAATAAATAAATAAATAAAAGAATCGTGCTATACCAACCAAAGGAAGAATTTTGTCAAAAAAATAATTGTTCATTCTAAATTTAAATCCTAAAACTCATGCTAGATTCTTTGCAAATTGTCAGTACTTGATATGAATTTATACAAATATATTGCTGCAATGCAATTAAGTTTGAAGTACAAAAGGTAGAACAATTTTCTAAAATATCAAATATATTAAGTGGTAGTTTAATAAGAGTAGACAAAAAGACTTAGCTACATTATTATAATGTATTACTCGACAAAGTACTTCTTTCAATATTGTTTTCATAAGTTTGTCTTCAGGAATTCCAATAAGAGTAGATGAAAAGACTTGACTAAAATAGTATTTATTTATTTCACCATAAAGAACCATTGACTTTCTTATATGTCTATCTTGAAAATTTATTTCTCTAATGAATAATATTTATTAGTAATATATATTCATATGTTTATATCAAAATACTATATGTTCAATCACGTACAAAACTTATGATTTACGGATGAACTTTTTAAATTTGCATTTTTATTTGTTATTGCTTAAAAATAAGTTAGACTTTAGGGGTATAAAAGTCCATCATTTTTTATGAGTATGTAATTCAACTTTTTAACTTAATGATTTCTTGCTTAACCACCCCTTTATGTAATTTAAATACTATTATTAAATTAGATATTTAATTAGGAGTTAATTGAATGAAGTAAAAAAATCATTACATATTTATGTAATTATAATGATATAGTATTTACGGAGAAGGACCTAAAATGCCCCTCCACTATTTGAATTGGTACAAAATTACCCTCCATCCACCTTTCGGGCCCCCAAACACCCATGACGTCAACCTTTTGGATCAAAATACCTTTATTTCTAACTGGCCACACTCATAAGGTGGATGAAGGATAAATTTATACCAAATCTCATAGTTTAAGGGCATTTTAGGCCCTTCTCCATTAAAATAATTTGAAATCACTTAATCTATGAGCTCGTATATTTGGCCTGATTTTGGATTTCGTAGTAAAAATATTTAGAAAAAAACTATACTATCTATACTGACCTCCCCCCCCCCCTCTCCTCCAAACACTTCCTCTCCCACTTTTTTTCTTCTTGGATCTTGTCAACTACTTTTAATTATAATTTTTTTCCAACTAATGATAAATTAAACAAGGGAGAAAAAAGGAGAAAAATAACAACGACATTCATTTATGAATAGTTAGTTCAATAGAAGATGATTTAATTAAGCAACTATGTACGTATATTGTAATTTTTCTTTTGCGTGTATCACAAATTCAAAATAAAAGAATGAAAATAACCTTTTATGCTATCCCTACCCAACATAAAAATAATACAAATAATAATATGAACATGTAAGTTCATTTCATGTTTGAATCGTTGATATCTTACTTAAGAATAAAAGATTTAAAAAATAAATAAAAAGATGGAAATGAATAAGACAATTGGATAATTGATAGAAATATTTTTATTAATAAAGAATATAATAATCTTTTTTAGATTGACAATCAAACCGGGAGAGCATCAATTTTAGTTAGATCTCCAATTATGAATTGGGGTATAATAAATTGGGAGTTTATTTAAAATAGGTCAATAGGAAGATATCGTGAAATTAATATTTTTTTGAATACTATTTTCAAGCTTTTTGGGTCAAAATATGAATCATATGTAGTTTTCATTACTTATTTTAGAAGGGTTTAAATTCATACCAATCAAATTAGGAAAGATAATAAATAAATATTTAATAATTTTACTTTAGAGGAGTTGTTAAAAATAAGGGAAAATATGAGCCACAGGTTTACATCAACGATATTTTTGAGCAAAAAGGTTAATGTCATTGGTAATTGAAGGTCGAAAGATGGATTGAGTGTAATTTTGTACCAACTCAAATAGTTGAGGGGCATTTTAGACCCTTCTCCGTAGTGTTGAATATTTAAATAATTATATTTTTTATAACATTTTAATTTATAGAGGGGAAAAATGTAATCTAACTTTGATGTTAGGAGCTTCCCACTAATAATAAGGTATATAGCTCATTCAAAGAATGAACAAACTTGGGCTCCTTATGTTTGAGCACATGGTGATAGTGTACTTTTTTGTTTCTTGTACAAGTATAGGAATAATAAAAATGCAAATCTATATAGGGTTCTGCTTTACCGTCTTAATTATGCTATTCTCTTGCTCCAATAGCAAGCTAAACAAAATATTTTGACCCCAAGGTTAAAATTAGTGGCACATAGCAATGTATCAAATAATTTTTATGATGATAGTGTCGGATGCGCTCGCACATTCCACTGTGTACTTGTTACCTCCCACCTGCATAGGGTAAATTTTTTATCAACTTTTAAGTAGATTTGAATCATCTAGTGTATTTTGCTTCCGACTAAGATTTTGAACATACAAGGTAGCAGAGTTAGTTGTAAATTGTAATGATCCCGAAAATAACTTCATGAAACCATTGTCCAAAATTCGAAGGATTAAAAGAATCCTACATGACATTAGAAATAGAGTAGGGTATGAACTGCCACAAGATTCGTTAATAGTAGAAAATTGAGCACTGAACCACGATTCTAGAAATATGAAAGACATAAAATATAGATATCATCATTAGAAAATATAGTTGCACATCAAGCCCATCAAGAAGAATCACAACCACAATAACGGCAATATTTGGATATATCAGCCTAATAGATACGCTCTAGTAAATCTGAGCAATATTGCTAAAGGCAGAGAACCAATAACACGTACTATTTTCTTTGTTAACTTATTGTTAAATTTTTGTTTAAATGATGACACTAATCCTAAATGATTTGTGCAAAATAAAAATAAGACATCCGAAATCTGTGAAAAGAATTAATCAATCAAAACAAGGAAATAACACACTTACCAGAATAAAGGAAGATTGACAAACGAGTATAACAGAATCAAGGAGATTGACTCGCGTAAAGATGGAAGCAAGAAGATCCAGAAGCACACCACAAGGGAAGCACACCCTACCAGAATCAAAGGACAAATGACTTGTTTAGTTTCTACAAGTGTTTTTGGTATTTATGGGCAATAGGAAGCACTGAAATAGATAAAACTTAAAGCAAGATAAACACATTTGCACATATTGAAATATCTTGCTCAGATACAGATATTCAAGTCAGAAAAGTTACCAGCTTTCCTCTTTGAATGCATCTTGAATGCGGACTCCTTTCGTAAGCTCTTATGATTATCAGATTGGTCATTCTGGTAACTGTAAACCTCATATTTAAAAAAGATAGCATCATAAGGAAACAAAGTACAATTCATCAATTAAGGATACATTTGCCTTGATTGATTCAATACAATGAAACAACTCTTTTCCACTCTTTTTTTGTGAGTCACGCAAAATACAAATGGCAACATTCAAAATCTTTTCGATATCAGCACGAGAAGCAACATATGTGCAGATTTTTAAAAACTTCACAATATGTGGAACCAAATATGTCCTTGAATCACAGTATCGACAGAAATACTCTGCATCTAAATTGAATCTTCCTCCGACTGTCCCAGCCATGTAAGCTCATAGAACACAATCTGTTGACACCCAATTTCGACCTAACATTTTTAAAATTCATACTTTTAAGTTTTATTCATTAAATAGTTCAAAATATTTTTTTTTATAATTTAAATTAAATTTATCGATATTTTTCCTTATTTCTCATATTTTAGGATTTTTATCGATTAATTTTGATTACATTATTTTTGTCATAGTCAGTTGAAAATGTTAAGAATATGTCACGACCCAGACCATCGTTATTGAAACTCACACTGACCCTCCGGTGGGAGAACCATTACTACAACCCAACTAACCGTGAAACTAAGCATTTAAAGATACGGAAGCAAGTTTAAATCCAGAAATAAAGTAGAGTTCCCATAAACTCCAAAAGTCTAACAAACAATTTGCGGAATTAATCCCACTAAGTGCAATATAAGTAAGTAATTACCACATCATAAACATGCATGCACCGAATATATACAATATCAATATCATTTCAGGATCAACTTACAATTCCACATTCTCATCAATAAGTGTATGCACAACAAGTCATTAGTCCTTTCATGGAACCCAAGTTAGAGTGTCGGATCATGACACCCTTTCCCATACTTATGTCGGTACGTGACATCCGATCCCAGTTAGTGTGTCAGAACGTGATAGCCGCTCCATTCAACATACCACAATCACAATCACAATCACAATGTACATTCTCACAATCATACAATTAAGAGGGGATTCATGGCATATAGTTATTCGTTTATACTCACTTATGATTAGTGTGATCAATAATGCAACATTCGCATGCATACATGCAATATAATGAAGTAAGAACAAACATGTATCACACAAACATGAAATCAAAACCATCACCTACCTCGAACAAACCTTGTATCCCTTAAGAAACTTGATTCTTCCCTTTCCGGATTCTTTCCAATTGTTCTTGGTCTACAAAAAATCAATATAACACGAGGCTCAATAAATAAGACCTAAAGACCGAATTATAATCAATAATAGCAACCCTAGGTCGAACCTTTGATCCCCATACCCAGATTAGGTTTCTTCCACCATAAATCCCATATGAAAAACCCCCCCCATCGATAATTACCCAAGAAACTAAGTTCTACGGATCGAAAAATGAATTCGGTGAGCGAAAACCTTACCTTTAGCTTCAAGAATGGTGAAAAGCTGTCAAGAAAACACCTGGGTTCATTCCTTAGCTCTCAAAGTCAAAACTTGCAGAATAATGACGTTTTGGGGTTTATTTCCGACTTAAGTCGCGTCTGTCCCGCCACAGCGGTCCTCACCCCGCTACAGCGGCCCCGCCCTAGCGGCACTAATCCCGCTTTGGCAGCTGTGGTGGAGACAGAACATCGGGAATTGAGTTCCAAACCCCCAAATCACAACACACCTTCACCTCACAACACTCAGAAAATACCCGTCCACGCTAAGATCAATTTCGGGAGTTCTACTCTCCCGAATTCAGTTCCGTAAAGTTGTACGGGTTCCTTAACGTCTTAACTATATACTCATACGATCAACTTATTAATTTGATCTTTCGTTTGTTACCAGATTTCCCTAGACCTTACTGACTCTAATTTCATCCAAATCTAGACTAGGTTGGGAAATTTCAAAATACTACCAAAAAGTTTTTCGATCCAAAATTTTTCCCAGTTGGCTTTTCTATAACGACGGAAACCAGCCGTTACAATAGATACCAATTTATCCATCACTCGTCCCCGAGTGACAAACTAGGAAAAACAAGCTAAAGAAAGAGTGGAGTATTACCTGAATCGACGAACAACTGGGGATACTTGTCTCGCATGCCCTTCTCGGTCTCCCAAGTGGCTTCCTCAACCAGATGATGCTTTCGTTGAACTTTCACGGACTTAATCTCTTTAGTCCTCAGTTTCCGGACATTACGATCAAGAATTGCGATCGGTTTTTCCTCATACTGAAGGTCTTTGTCTAACACAAATGAGTCTCATTTTATGATGTAATCCTTGTCACCATAATACCTCTTCAACATGGACACATGAAATACCAAATGAACTTTCGATAAGTTAGGAGGTAAAGCTAATCTATAAGCAACTGGTCCTACACGGTCAAGGATTTCAAATTGTCCAATGTATTGGGGATTAAGCTTGCCCTTCTTACCGAATGTCATCACCCCTTTCATGGGTGATACCTTAAGAAGAACGTTCTCACCAGTCTGAAATTCCATGTCTCTTACCTTATGATCTGCATACTTTTTATGTCAACTTTGGGCTGCTGGAGCTTAGCTTGGATGCTTCTTACTTTGTCTTGAGAATCCTTCACTAAATCTACCCCCAAAGGTTTCACATCTCTAGCCTCAAACCATCCTATGGGTGATCTACATCCCCTCCCATACAATGCTTCAAATGGTGCCATATCAATGCTGGAGTGGTAACTATTATTATAGGAAAACTCACACAAGGGGAGGAACTTATCCCAATGACCTTCAAGGTTAATCACGCATGACCTCAACATGTCCTCTAACACTTGGATAGTCCTCTCCGACTGTCCGTATGTCTGCGGATGGAAGGCTGTGCTAAAAGTGAGTTGAGTACCCAATTCCTCATGCAATCTTCCCACACACTTGGATGTGAATTGCATACCACGGTCTGAGATGATAGAAAGGGGCACCCCGTGCAGCCTTACTATCTCCTTTACATATACCTTAGCCAATTGTTGTGCATTATAGTCTGTTCTGACTGGAATAAAATGGGCTGACTTAGTCAATCTGTCAACAACTACCTAAATAGAATCATACTTTCCCAATGTCTTGGGAAGACCAACCACGAAATCCATGGCTATTCTTTCCCACTTCCATTCCGGAATTGGCATTCTCTGAAGAAAACCTGCAGGCCTTTGATGCTCATATTTTACTTGTTGGCAATTTTGACACTTAGCCACAAACTCTGCTATATCTTTATTCATGCCAGGCCACCAATAGAGTCGCTTCAAGTCTCGGTACATCTTACTCACACCAGGATGAATGAAATACCTCAAACCATGGGATTCTGTCAATAAACTCTGAATCAAGTCGCCCACTCTAGGAACACAAATCCTTCCTTTAAAACTGAGTACACCTCCCTCATCAAGAGTGGTCTCTTGTGCCTTACCAATCACCCTTTTATTTCTGAGCTCCTTCAAATGTTCATCCTCAAACTGTTTGTCCTTGATTTCCTCAATGAACGTGGCCCTTACTTCAATGCTAGCTAACACCCCACCTTTTTCTGAGATGCCCAACTGTATGAACTTAGACTCCAAATGTGGAATTTCTTTAGCCAAAGGTCTCTTGGATACACTCAAGCAAGCTAAACTACCCATACTCACTGCTTTTCGATTTAGTGTGTCTGCCATTACATTAGCCTTACCCGGATGATATTGGATGGTCACATCATAATCCTTGAGTAACTCCATCCACCTCCGTTGTCTCAAATTCAGATCTTTATGAGTGAATACATGATGCAAGCTACGATGATCAGTAAACACCTCACACTTAACTCCATAGAGATAATGTCGCCAGATCTTAAGAGCAAACACTACCGCTTCCAACACTAAGTCATGTGTTGGATAATTCCTCTCATTCACCTTCAACTGTCGCGATGCATAAGTTATAACATTTTTATCCTGCATTACCACCGCACCTAAGCCTGAATGTGAAGCATCACATAAACAATAAAATCCTTACCTTCAACCGGTAGTGCACGAATAGGTTCTATGGTCAAAAGATTCTTGAGCTTTTGAAAGCTCTTCTCACACTTTTCAGTCCATTCAAACGGTACCTCATTTTTGGTCAAATTTGTCAGATGCGTGGCAATAGAAGCAAATTTTTTCACAACCTGACGATAGTAGCTACCAAGCCCCACAAAACTCCTAATTTCAGTCACAAAACTTGGTCGAACCTAATTCCTAACCGCTTCAATCTTTTGGGGATCTACCATCACCCATTCCTTTGAAACTACATGCCCCAAAAAGGTAACCGAAGTCAACCAAAATTCACACTTAGAAAATTTCGCATACAACTATTATTTCCCAAGAATACCCAGAACAATACGAAGATGCTTGGCATGCTCTTCCTCACTTTTCAAATAAACCAACATGTCATCAATGAACACTATCACAAACGAATCAATAAAGGGCTTGAACACACCATTCATCAAACTCATGAAAGCTACAGGCGCATTTGTCAATCCAAACGACATAACTAGAAACTCATAATGCCCATAACAGGTCCTAAATGCCATTTTTGGTTATCCGCAAGCCTAATCTTTAACTGATGGTAGCCAGACCTTATATCAATCTTAGAGAAAATGGATGCGCCCTGCAATTGGTCAAAAAGATCATCTATCCTAGGAGTGGATACTTGTTCCAAATGGTGACCGTATTCAATTGGCGATAGTCTATGTACATTCTCATACTACGATCTTTTTTCTTAACAAACAAGACAGGAGCACCCCATGGGGAAGCACTAGGACAGATGAATCCTTTATCAAGAAGTTCTTGGATTTGAGCCTTAAGCTCTCTTAATTCTTCTGGAGCCATGCAATACAGAGGGATGGAAATGGGATGAGTACCAGGATCTAAATCAATGCAAAAATCTATATCTCTATCCGGAGGCATACCCGGTAAATCAGTAGGAAATACTTCTCTGAATTCTGACACCACGGGGATAGACTCAATAGAGGGAGACTCAACCTCAACATCCTGAATATGAGCCAAATAAGCCAAACAACCCTGCCCCACCAGTTTCCTAGCCTGAATGGAGGATATGATCTTAGCTGGCTTAGGCTTGTACACCTCTTCCCACTCTAACTTTTCCCTACCGGGGATCTCTAGAGTCACAGACTTAGTATTACAATTTAACACAACATAATAGGGGGACAACCAAGTCATGCCTAAGATTATATCAAAGTCAGTCATATCTAAAATAACGAAATCACCCCAAGTCTGAAAACCCATAAACAAGATAGGACAAACACGATAGACATAGGTGACTATGACAGAGTCTCTAACAGAGGTAGAAACATGGATGGGGGCATCAAGTACATCACAAATTATATTAAACTCTGAGGCAAATCACACGGATACATAAGAATAAGTAGAACCCGGATCAAATAAAACATTAGCCATCCGATCACAGACAAGAATAGTACATGTGATCACTGCATCAGACGCCTCTGCCTCACTTTTGCCCAGAAAGGCATAACACTGAGCCCTGTCATCATGACGGGCGACTTCCCTGCCTGGATCCACTGTTCCTATGCCTGCGTTACCATTTCTCCGACCTCCACGGCCTCGCTGATTTCCTCCTCGCCCACCTTGTGGACGCCTTCGACCATTATTACCATTTCCCGCGGGTACCACTGCTCTAGTCTGCTGCTGCGGAGAATCAAACATGCGTGGGTGGGGATGATCTCTCCTCATATGCCCAGGTTCTCCACAATTATAACAAGTGCGATCAAAAGATGGCCTGCTGCCCGCCGAATGTGCGGCTCCCTAGCTATCCTAAATCAAATTATGAGGTGGAGTTCCTGAGTAATTACCTTTAGAAGCAGGCATGGCGAACTGAATTGGTCGGGCTGCAAGTGTTGGCCTACTTGAACCTCTGGAGTAGGAACTTGAAAGTTACCTGCATTCTTAGCTTTTTTAGCCAATGCCTTGGCCTAACCGTCTCGCCTCACCCCTTCCACTTTCTTCACAAAATCTATTACCTCATTAAAACTTTTCCCTGCAGAAGTCTTGTGCACAGACAATGCGTGTAACTCAGAGTTCAGTCCCTTAACAAATAGACAGATGCTTTCTTCCTCAGTAGTCACCAATTGCGTAGCATATCTCGACAAAGCATGAAACTTAGTCTCATAAGCAGCCATAAACATACCACCTTTCTCCAAAGCCATAAACTTATTCTTCTTGCGATCTCTCAAAGTCCGGGGCACATACTTTTCCAAGAACAGAGCATGACATTGGGTCCAAGTGCGTGGGGGTAAAGTTGAAGATCTGAATTCCACATAAGCTCTCCACCACTGCTTAGCCCCGCCCTGAAGTTGAAAAGTCACAAACTCTACTCCATTCTGATGGACAATTCCCAACTTATGATTCCTCTCATAACAATCTAAGATGAACTCATAGGCATCCTCACTCTCGGAATCATGGAACACAGGCGGCTTCAACTTCAAGAACTTGGTCAGCATCTCATGTTCATTACCAGTCATAACAAGACCCAACAAAGGACGAAAAAAAGCATAAGTACCTACAGTTCCACCTACATTTGGGACAGTGATAGCAATAGGGGGATTGGCGGGAGCTTGAGTTGCTTGAATAGAAGAAAGCACTCCAGGACCAACCAATCCTTTCAAGAACGACATAATTTGCTAAGCTAGCATTGGGTCTAAAGGAGGAATATATTTAGTCTCAGCCTGCACCTCTTCCTCTTGTCCAATATCCTCCTCATTCTCAACCTCAATATTCTCCTCTATCTCTTCATGGTGCGCAAGAGGATTCTCATTTCTGGGAGCATTCTCAACTGGTGCTCCATCCCTAGCAGGTGCTACCCTTCCTCGGCCTCTTCCCCTCACTCTTCCTCTACCCCTGCCTCGACCGTGACTTCTTGCTGCGGATTTCTCAGCTGGCGCATTGACGGGAGCTACGGGCCTGACACCGTTGAACCTAGTGTTAACCATCTACAGACAGAAAAGAGAAGGAGATTAGATACAAATTTGCATCACCAAATAGCAATTGGAACCAAGTTATAGCACGAAAGGAGACAAGAGAAAATAGAGAGATTTCCTAAAGTCCTATAGCCTCTCGAAGAAAAGTACAGACATCTCCGTACCGTTCCGCAAGACTCTACAAGACTCGTTTTGGTAATCGAGATCAATGAACCTAGGGCTCTGATACCAACTTTGTCACGACCCAGACTATTGTGATTGACTACCACACTAACCCTCTGATGGGAGAACCATTAATACAACCCAACTAACCATGAAACTACGCATTTAAAGATACGGAAGCAGGTTCAAATGCAGAAATAAAGTAGAGTTCCCATAAACTCCAAAATTCTAACAAAGGATTTGCTGAGTTAATGCCTAGAACCTGAAAGTCAATGTACCAAAACTCTAACAAGGAACCATAGTCTAAAGAAAGGGGTACAACCTAAAATAAACAGGAGAATTATCTAAAGAACAGTCTAAGTCCGATGAAATGGACTAAACAAAAGGAGAACTCAGGCAGCCCGGAAGAACTGGCTCACCCTTGAATTCAATGAAAATTACTGATCTTCTAAACGAGGTCTGTCAATAGCCGCTTGAAGATGCCCTGTACTCAACAAAGAAATAGCAAGTGCCGTATCAGTACACAACCACAATATACTGGTAGGATCACGTGGCTATCCCACTAAGTGCAATATAAGCAAGTAATTACCACATCATAAACATGCATGCACGAACATATACAATATCAATATCATTTCAGGATCAACTTACAATTGCACATTCTCATCAATAAGTGTATGCACAACAAGTCATTGGTCCTCTCATGGAACCCATACCCAAACAGTTAGTGTACCAGATCGTGGTACCCGTTTCAAGTTAGTGTGTCGAATCGTGACACCTGTTCCCATATTTATGTCGGTACGTGACATCCGATCCCAGTTAGTGTGTCGGAACGTGACACCTACTCCACTCAATATACCACAATCACAATCAGAATGTACATTCTCACAATCATACAATTAAGAGTTGATTTATGGCATATGGTTATTCATTCATACTCATTTATGATTAGTGTGATCAATAATGCAACATTCGCATGCATACATGCAATATAATGAAGCAAGAACAAATATGAAATCACAACCATCACCTACCTCGAACAAAGCTTGAATCCCCTAAGAAACTTGATTCTTCCCTTTCCAGATTATTTCCGCTTGTTCTTGATCTACAAACAATCAATATAACGTGAGGATCAATAAACAAGACCTAAATACCCGGATTATAATCAATAATATAAACCCTAGGTTGAACCCTTGATCCCCATACCCAGATTAGGGTTTCTTCCACCATAAATGTCAGATCAAAACCCTCCCCCATCGATAATTACCCAAGAAACTAAGTTCTACGGATCAAAAAATAGATTCGGGGAGCGAAAACCATACCTTTAGCCTCAAAATGGTGAAAAGCTGTCAAGAAAACACCTGGGTTCATTCCTTAGCTCTCAAAGTCGAAACCTGCAGAATAATGACGTTTTGGGGTTTATTTTCGACTTATGTCACGTCTGTCCCACCACAACGGTCCTCACCCAGCTATAGCGACCCCGCCCTGGCGGCACTAATCCCGCTCTGGTGGCAGTGGAGGAGACAAAACGTCGGGATTGAGTTCCAAACTCCCCTTTCACAACACACCTTCACCCCACAACACTCAAAAAATACCTGTTCATGTTAAGATCAATTTCGAGAGTTCTACTCTCCCGAATTCAGTTCCGTAAAGTCGTACGGGTTCCTTAACGTCATAGCTATCTACTCATATGATCTAATTCATAATTTGATCTCCCGTTTGTTAATAGATTTCTCTAGACCTCACTGACTCTGATTTCATCCAAATCTAGACTAGGTTGGGAAATTTCAAGATACTACCAAAAAGTTTTTCGATCCAAAAAATTTCCCCGTTGGCTTTTATATTACGACGGGAACTGGTCGTTACAGAATATTGTCTCTATTTGATTAAATTATTATTCTTTGTTATATTGTTTTTTTTTACATGTCATTAATTACTCTTTGTTAATATTCATTTCAGTATTTTTAACACAGTCTAAGAATATAATGATACACACCTTTTTATTAACCAATGATTTTGGGTCATGGTATTGAGCCCATGGATTAAGCCCATTATATTGTATAAATGTGGTTTGCCTTCTATATAAATCATACTTAGACATAAAAATAGTGGTGGTAAAATATTTTCATTTGTGGTGTGAAGGTCCAAAAATTGACAAAACCCTAAAAGCTTTCTCTTCTATTTTTTCTCTCTCAGCCGCCACCACCACCAAGCTCCAAACCCACTAGCAAAGCCTCACTGAAACCCCAACCAAAGTGCCTCCATTCTCACGGTCTTTGACAAGCTTCAACCTAGCAACCACCACCATCTCAAGAACCTTCCTCCCTTTTCTCTCCTTCTCCAGCATAACCCATACCCAGCCATCACTAAACAACCTCAGCACCCACAAAAACCCCTATTCTCTTCGTCTTCTTTTGTGAAGTAACGACACCGAAGAACAAAAAACTTGAAACCACCTCAATTCCACCACAAAACCCCAACCAAAGCCACCCAAAACCCCAATAAATCTATCGGAAACTGACAGAAATCACCACTGCCTCCCTTCCCCTTTTCCTGTTTGCATGTCTTGTGTTTGTTTTGCAGGTAGTCCGAAAAGTTCAAATATGCAACATAGCTTTGTTGGACAACAACCAACAACACCAAACCGAGAGACCAGACCCCTCTTCAAATACAACAGGCGAACCGTATCTGGCTCACTGCCTTTGTTTCCTCTTCTTTGGTGACTCTTGTATCTCTATTTTGCTTTGTTTTATATTAATTTGGTTGCTATGTTTGCACTTTAGCCTGGTGTTTCCCCCATAAACTCCATAAATGTTGGGGTTCCTTGATTTTACTCGTTCTATTTCAGATGTTTCATTCCTGTTGTGTTGTTGTATGACTGATTACTGTTGTTAGTAGGATGGTTTTGCACAATTTTTTTTCATTAATTATTATGTCATTCACCAGTGACTTAGTAACTTTTGTTGTTATTTTGAACTATTATTATATTTTTTAGTTAACTGTGTGTTTAAGTTTTCTACTAACTATGTGTCAATGCTATTATTTGATTTTGTTTTATCACTCTGTCTAGTTTTAAAAATTAATTATTGTTATTATACTGCCATGTTTCATTCTCATAAAATGTGTGTATTGTTTCAGCAATGTTAATTTCCTCATTATTTTTAAGTTGTTGCTCTATTTTATTCACACTCTTGTTACACTTTGATTTAGTGCATTTTACCGTGAGTTCATTTTATTTACTGTTTGTTAGTGACTGAATGTTATTTTATCTTTGTTATTTTCTATGATTTTGTATTTGAAAATATTATAAAAAATGAACAATGAAAAAATCTTTCCGTCAATTTTTGAGGTCTCCCCATTATTAAAGACGGAAATTTAGTTTATGTTTATATACATTACTAGTTATGTATACGTTTAATTAATTACCACTTAATGTGAAATGATGGACAAATAATTGTTCCCTACTTAGTGAAGTAATTGCTTCAAGTTTTAAGATCTAGTGGAAGTGTGCATAATGTCAGCCGATCCTAACATCATTTATGAGGAGCCGGACGATGAAGCCTTCTTCTTAGATAAAGATGTCTCCGACGCTACTCTCTCGACAAGAATAACTTTTTCTATTGTGATTTTTTTGCGAGTTCGGCCAGGATGGACAAAAGAGAGATGCTTTCTTCAGTCAAAAACATATATTAGCCCCCATGCTCCCATGGTCTACTTACCAAGGAATAGAAAGGAAGGAATCTGATCCAGAGCAAGTTGGGTTGGGGTATAGAGCCATAAGCGCGGTGGGGGTGATAGAATACGTGCTCGTGCGGTTCATAGAAGGATATGAAAAAGTACTTATTTTTTGGGAACTTTCACTCCTCTATATTTGAAATATGCCTCCCTAGGAGCATTAAGATCTGCAGCTCAAATGGTCTCTTATGAACTCTCTATTTGTCTTATTCTTATTGTGTGCCTTGTGAGCGCGTTTTGATCTGCGAAGGCAATCTCTCGGATGTTCCCCTAACCAAACTTTCCATCTTAGATATAGATAATTAAATAAAATGGTGAGATCTCTCTTACGCGTCTTGATCCAAACCCTTTTAAAAACTATAGATCTTATTATAAAGAAAGAGAACAACTAACCATGAAACATTTATTTTTAAAAAAAAAAACTTAAGAGGTTGCTACCTTAATATTGATAAAAATAAAATATTGGACCAAGGTCCAAAAATATATCAGATGGCATATGCCCACAAATTAGGCCAACTAGAATAGGAAACAAAGCAAAATCAGATTAGACTCGCATCTCCGGCTGAGACTTTGTGACCCTAAACTTGATGCTCTCAGTTTCCATATTTTTCCTTCAAGCTCTTTCAAGACAAGTATCACAAATATACTCCTCTTTAATCGAATTTTCTTCTCCTTTTCTAAAGATCAATGGGTTGAATCGTTACAAGATTAATACCACTATCTTATGATTAGAAAAGAAAACAAACATAAATCAGAGGGTTAAATTTATCCATTTATTGATATAACCGAATCATATGTGACCAGTTATAAATTTGGATTCGCAAATCCTATATTTACAATCGACGTCTATTGTCTTTCTCCTATGAGATATGAAAACCTAAAGAAGAAAATATCATTTACAGAACTTTACTTATTAATTTCCTTTTCTTCTCCACCGCAATCAATAAATTATCTCCTCTCTTTTCTCAATTGCCCGAATCTCAGTTTGATAGTTTTGTTTGTGTTTAGTAGTTTTCTTGGGTTTTATTAATGGCGCCGAGAGAAACATCATCAAACAATCTTCTATGGTTGTGTAATCTTAACCTGACATTATCGATGCTGCCCTAATGTCTTTGTTTAGAACTTTGGTCCGCTTGACAGCTTAATGACATATACCTCTCACGTGTTTGGATTTATCTATTTTAGAAACATCAATGACTCCAAGGAGGCTAAAGACATGCTCCAAGGATGCTTCCTTCATGGAAATCCTCTTAGGATTGAATTTGTAAGGCTGACTTAGAGGTAAACAGAAACAAAAACCGGGTAAAAAGATGACACATATGCTTCTTTTCATATGTCTCAATTATGTAAAGATGACACATAATTAGAATAAATATTCAATGAAGAGGAATTATGTCTCAAGACATAAATAAGGATAAAATAGTCAAAAATCATTTCTCATAGATGTTTCTTAAGGGGTTTGTAAAAAAAAACCACGCGAGATAATTTAAAATGTAAGGGTACAAAACAAGAAGTATTAACCAGGATTTGAGATAGATAGTATTTGGTACTTTCACACTTTCCATAGTAAGAACACTTTGTTAGACCTTTTTATGCTTGAGAAAATCCAAGAAATATTCTCTGAACTTTGAAATATAATTTTACTTCAAGATATTTGATGACCGTCAAACAGTTTTCAAAGTTCCATATATTATAGATTCTTCTTTTTAATGGATGGATGTATTTTTCCACCCTAAATCAGAGGTCTAGAGCCCTAAGACTGTAGAAATTCCTATTCATGAGCTTTTTTCCCCTTCAATAAGTCCTACCCATCATGAGGATTAATCGAACAAATGACTACGAAATACTAAATAGTTAAACAAGAAAAGTAAGATGTGATTATCAAATAAGAATTAAGGAAACAAAAAGAAAAGAGAGAGGAGATGAAGTTAAACCATGAGAAAATTGAATTCCAAAATTGAGAAAAAAAGACTTCTTCAATACTGAACACCACTAAAACATCTAGTGCCATGAGCTATTCCAGCATCTTGATGTCTTCCGAGCTAAAAATGCCGATCAACATATCTCCAAGACTGTGGCGCAACTGTAACATCCGATGCAGGTATACCTGCAGTTCCTTCCACACTAGTTGATTGCTGAAACATACTTAGACTTGTAATAAGGTCATCTATTAAGATGGACCTCGCTTGGGCAACCTGAGAGGATGTTATCTCAAGTGCATCCACATATGGAGGTTGATAGGAATTTGGTGGCAAGAATGTGCCACTAGGTGTATGAGGTGAAGATTTTAGAACAACACGATAAAAACATGCTGGACCATCAACTTTCAGAACCTTCCTAATGAAGTCTGAAGGCGGCACCAAGAACATATTAGTTCCATCATCAAGTTCTCCAACCCATACATAATCTCTTGAACTCAGGTACCTCAAAAACTTTGTGTATGAGGCAAATCTTTATCAATATTATGGTAGAATAATACAGTTTTGAACCCTACAATAGCATCTAAATAGTATTTAGTCAAGTTGTATAACCCCGTTCCGGCTGAGCAGTTGACTACATCAGGGCTGCAAAAAGAAAAAAATGTCAGCACTTGAATGTAGCAGTTAAAATCCATACAAACAAGTTAACTTATATAAGAATTCTATATACTGGGCTAATCAAAAGAAATATCAAACATGCATATATTCTATGCTAACATATATTCTTGAAACAATTTAGGAATGAATTTCATAAGAAATTCTGTTAAATCATACTTACATCTCAGATTCTATACTTACCCCGATAGGAACACAGACGACACGCCACACAAATGTTCCATTCTTGGTGATAATGCCACGCCATATATAGTCATGGCCAAAATAGTGATGTCTAGGAGAAACTCTTACATCAGTGATGAAGCTTGACTGACTGTTACACGACCTGAAGGAACATTACTACCAAATGGACCTAAACCATATTTTTCATCTAACAATGGACCTAAACCACTTGTTCTTTTAGGAGAATAAGAACTATCATTTTCCCCATTAATCCTCGATCATTTAGTTTCTCTTTGAAGTTTGCTAGAATCAGTAATTTCTGGTCCTGAAATAACAGGGTGAAACCTACATTGCATACTCAAATTTCTAGCAGGGATGTCAGATCCATAACGTGGGAAACATCCAGATTCATTAGAATTCAACATATTGGAAATTCTAGCCAAATGCATCTATGCTGGCTGAGGCACCCTATGTAGGCCTCAAATGTATCTGTACGTTTGCCATCTTACAGTCCTGACATCCTAGTTAGACCTTTGAGTATGCAAGGCAGGTTTCACCTTGTTATTTCAAGACCAGTAATTACTGATTCTAGCAAACTTCAAAGGGAAGCTAAAAGATCGAGGATTGATGAGGCAAATGATAGTTCTTATCCTCATAAAAGAACAAGTGATCGAGATCCTCTGTTGGATGAACAATATAGGTTGGGTCCATTTGGCAGAATGTACCTTCATATCCTGTAACAGTCAGTCAAGCAAACAACGGTGATGCATGAATTTATCCTTGAGAATATTATTCTGGCCATGACTATATATGGTGTGGTATTATCACTAAGAATTGAAAATTTCTATGTCGTGATGTCTGTGTTCCATTCGAGGAAAGTATAGATTCTGAGATGTAATTATGATTAATAGAATTTCTTATGAAACTCATTCCTAAATTGTGTCAAGAAAAGTTGTTAGCATAGAATATATGTATGTTTGATCATTCTTTAGATTAGCACAGTTTATATAATTCTTATATAAGTTTACTATTTTGTATGGATTTTCTCAGCTATATTCAAGTGCTAACATTTTTCATTTTGTAGCCCTGATGTAGTCAACTGCTAAGCCGAAACGGGGTAAAACAAGTTGTCTAAACACTATTCAGATGTTGATATATGGTTAAACATTTTATTTTTCTTACCTAGTACTGACGAAGATTTTTCCTCATATGTAGAGTTTTTGAGGTACCTATAATGACCCTCCACGTTATTTTCTATTTTTTTCTATATATTCAACATTTAGAGCTTTTCTGTAGTGACCACAAGTCATTTCTGACTTGTTAGGACTGACAGTTCGGTCACCGGTCGTTCGTTTGGATTTTGTGCAAGTTTTCATATTTTGGAGCCTTTGAACTTGAACGGTTGACTTCAGTCAAAAGTTTAGGAAGACGGCCTCAGAATGTAATTCTGGCGATTTCATCAGCTTCGGAGGGGCCATTTTAGGCTAGGGGCATGCTAGGTTTAGGCCCCGTGACTTCTGGTGTGAGTGTGTGTCGTTAGGCATTTTAACTTTGAAGCTTAAGCCAAAGGGTTGACTTTGGTCAACATTCTTGGTAAACATGCTCGGATGAGAATTTCATCAGCTCAGTTAGCTCCATAATGTCGAGTTTGATCTAGAACGATCTTTCGTGTTGTTCCCTAGGCTTCCTGTCTAATTTTGAGTGTTCTTGTGGTTTTTAGCTTAAAACAAAACTTGGGGTATGAGACCCATGTTTCATCGAAACGACCTCAGATCGGAGTTTTGATGGTTCAATTGAGTCATGAATGCCTAATTCAATGGAATACAAGTTTGAGGCATAGTTTAGGAACTTTTGATGGAGTCAATTTGGGGGTTCCCGGTGCGGGTCCCACATTCTCATTTTGACTCAATTTTGAGTCTATTTCCAAATTTTCTGATTTTTGTGTGAAAACATCCATAATAACATTGTGATTGATAATTTGATAGTTTGGTGGTGTATGGAAGTGTTACAGGTGCAGATAGCTATTGTGTGATGGATTTGGAGCGCTCCTGTTTGGCTTTGAGGTAGGCTTCGGTCTACTTTCTTAATTGAGCTTCTTAGGAAATGCCTAGTATAGAATTCATGTAATTTTTGATTGTTTTTGCTGGGTATTTAACTTTCCTCTTGTTATTAAATCATTTCTTAATTCTGTAGGAGCCTTGGGCATATTGTGGGTGTTGGTATCCTTAGTTTAGACTATGACTTTGCTTCTGGAATAGATGATCTTGCTTATCTTGTAAGGATAATTTGTGGTTGCCTTAGACTAGGCTGGACATTCGATGCTTTAGGTTGTTTTGTATCGCCTCGTAGTTATGATTGGCTCCCTGTAGGGCTTGTTTTGGGGAGTCTTCTTGCGTTGATGCTTGTGACCTTGGTGGCTCGTCGTAGAAGTAGGATGGTTCTAACTATGCTCAGTCTGGGACTAGAGGGGTGTGATTGGTGTAGGAAGTCGTCCCTTTAGCTTTCTCCCTTTATATTGATTTGAAATCAGTTCCTAATCCCTTTGCTTGTTGTTAGCGGTGGCCATATTGTATCCTTATTGAGCTTATGATTATATTGTTAGGCCTGAGGCTGTGTGCGAGGACCAGGTGGATCCCAAGTGTGTACTCTCTACTTTGGTAGCGTGGTTTCAGTGGCTGTATATTTATTTGGTATGGAGTGCCTGGTTTGAATGCTGGTGATGGCATGCATTGCATGTTTTCTCATTCTCACGAATTTTATGGTACGATCCCAGCCCATGTGTTTGCATATTTTATTACGATGAGATATTATTTTACTTATTTTTTATTCTCAACTATTTTTAACGGGAGTCGTACCACCTGGATCACTTGACTTATTGATTTTTGCGATTACGAGGCATCAAGGACGTGCTCTTTTTTCTACTTGAGATATTAGAGGCATCTAGACTGTGCTTAGTTTTTACTAGACTACCTAGTACATCGACACCCTTTCTTGAATGCTTTTGGTTTTACTTACATCCTTCGGTCACTGTTGCTAGTTGGGCGGCTTATGCCCCTGGGAGTGGACTGGCTGACTAGGCGGCCTTGATACCTGTGATCGTCTTTCGAGTTGACACGCCAGCAAATCACTCTTGCTAGTTAGGTGGGTTACATCCCTCGAAGTGGACTGTGTGGCTGGGTAGCCTTGATTGATTTGTCACTCTTGCTAGCTGGGCTGGGAGTTGAATAGAGTCCTATGGTTATGGTTTCAGATGGTTCTGTTGCTCACCCTACATTACTATGCATTACCTATCACCACTATACTTGTTTATTGTTTATATCCTCCAATTTATGGGGCCGATTGGGTTATGTTTGATGTTTGTACCTTCTGAGCTTATGGGGTCCGGTTATGTTATTGTTTAACCATATTTCATTCTTTACTATTGTTTTATTGTTACCTGGTAGGTTTTGACTTTAGAATTATGGTTGTGGATCCTCTTATCACTGGGTAGTTGACTTGGTATCTTAGTTGCTTAAAATTAGATTGTTGGCTTTCGATTGAGATTGCAGTTGAGTTATCGGTATTGATTTAGAGTCGTGTGGAGTAGCTTGGGATTTTAGAGATTAGAGTGAGCTCCTAGAGTCTAGAGTACCGGGTTCCATCTATTTTTGTTAGGCTTAGTCTTTATATTGTATTCAGAGACAACTTGTACTTGTCTTGTAATTGTGAAAGTTGTGTACTCCGATTTCATATTAGATGCTCAACTACTAACTGATGTCGGGTCTTGGTATAGTTCTTGTATGGTTTTGTTGATTTCCCTTTTTCTGCTTTGTTCGAAGCTCTTACTTCTTATTGTTGGCTTCGCTTTGTAGTTTGTTTCTTATGGCTCCAGGCTACAGGTTAGGCTTACTTACTGGTGGGGTGTAGTAGGTGCCATCATGACCTTCGAAATCCGGTTGTGACACTTTGGTATCAGAGCTCCAGGTAGATCGGCATCGTTAGAATGAGAGAAAATGCCTAGTAGAGTCCTATGGATCAGTGCAGAGATGTCTATATCCTATCTTTGAGAGGTTATAGGGCTTTCATAAGAAATTATGTTTTTAACTCTCAACGTGTGTTTTCGCATTGACTAACCTCTAAAACTGCTTCATTGGAACCTACTCTCTCCTCGGTGGATAGCATGAAGCATTCGATGGACGTGGAAAAGAATCACCACATTCCACTAGAGTTTCAACATGTGATCGGGATAGGAGGCCTCAGATGGGAATGAACCTTGAGGTCGGAGGCGTTCCTCAAAATTCTGAGACTCAGGGGGAAGCCTAGGCTTTGGTAGGATATTTGGCTACCTCGGTTCCTAGGTATTCAGTGTTAGAAGGTCTAATATCCTTCAAGGGACACCTCGGGTAGGTGCAATTCTCAGTGCAGTGCGTGCTGCTCAGAGAAAAGTTGGGTTAACTGGTCCTTAGAAGGGTTTATCATCAGTTTGTAACTATGTGTTGGGAGTTTTAGAGTGGGTTGGGCATAACCCCACATTGTTTCCTTCAGATCAAGAGTAGAGTTAGAGGTTGATCGGAGGGTTGGCTTTGCCACTCCGGTTAGTATCAGAGCATCTAATATCAGCAGGGTCTACCTTTTCCATGGTTGCCATTCATCTGAGGGTTGTGGAGCAAGCATGCCTTGAGACTTACAATGATGGTTGTACGAGGCTTTGCCATCATTACATCGGTGAAAAAATTACACTTTGAGGTGAGTATCAATTCAGCGAGCGACATCTTTATTTTTGACCTATCAGGCTTATGAAGGTAGCATCTCTAGTTCCATGGGGTTATGAGGCAGGTTGTGGTGCTAGCAGCAGGCAGAGTTTAGGCCAAACTTCTCATGTTGGTCATTTTGGACCTTCGGGTGTTGGGTCTCATGTTACTCCAGTTGGGTCTTCAGGCAATTGCTCTCGGTAATGGGTGATATGGGTGTGGCGAGATAGGCCACTATGTTAGAGATTGTCGCAAGGCTCCAGTGTAGCTTGCTAGGTGTGAAGGTAGACATGGAAGCTCACCACATTCTTCACGCCGGGCTTCACGCTGTAGAAGTTGCAATGATTTTGGAAACTTAGGCTGCTGGTCTAGGTGGGAGTTGCTTTTCCAAGTATTGCAGACATCTGATAGTCCCAGGATGGGGTGGTCGAACTTAGCTGTACCCGTGGAAAACATGTTCAATAGCCTATAGCTTGTCCCCAGCATCGAACCATGATGAGAGGTATTCATCTACAATAGTCATATAGGTTATCATCTCCTTCATTTAGAGGTGGTGCCTTAGGTATTGTCATTACGACATCAGGTGTTCATGTTGGGGTCGGACACGGTTTATTCTATGCTTCTGCAGGCTGGTCAGAGGTCAAGTCTTTAGGTATCCCTTCTTTGGATGTGATTTTGTGGTTTATCTCATTGTTTCTTATTTTGTATTATTTGGGATTTTTATGCCATACGTGTATATGGCTTATTATCTATCATTGGCTTGTTATGGCAGCTTTATTTGAGGATTATGTATGTATTTTGCCCCTGTAGTGGATCGCCTAGGCTGTGCTGCTTTGATTTGGGAGTAGTTGTTGAATAACTCCCTGTACCTTTGCCTTGGTAATACTTTTGTGGTTGTGGCCTTGGGATTATTGGTTTCCTTTTTTACCACCCTTATTGTGTGCTTTTGTTGTGATGTCGATCCTTGTTTGATAGGTTGCTAAACCAGCTTTGCCTGATTTGAGTTTTGTATGTTGTAGGTAGTTGGCTTAGTTGTGAGCCGTCCCTTTTGAGTAGTGGTCAGGAGATTGCTAATTCTTGGAGTTGTGTGTTGGGTAGTTAGCCTTCTTTAGTTGTGGTAGTCATTTTTTGTTTCTTTCTCCCTTTGCTTTAGTCTTTCCTCGATTGCAGAGTAGTCTTTTCGCTCGTTCAACATATTTTGGATTCGTCCGTTTGTTGTTGTCGTAGAGGTTAGTTATGGACAGCTGGAAATTAGAGGTGTGATTATTTTTTCTGCCAAGATTAGCTGTTGTGTTGGTTCTTTATTGTTGTGTTATAGCCCTCGTGGCCGATGTATGAATTAGAGTCGGAATGTTGGTGTTTATTGGTAATTCGTGGGATTTATGAGTTGGCTCTAGTTTAGGGTGTGTGGTTTTATTTGTCATGGTTGGTATCTTTCGTTTTTTATGATAGGGTTGGTACCCTTGGGCTACTACCGGCTAGTTGACTATGTTGATACGCTGCTTGCCGGCTTGGTTTCCCTTAAGATGGAGTTTTTGGCTCAGATTTGCGGTGGCAGAACAGTTTGTGGGCTCGTGGTGTCGTTGTTTCAGAAATTCCTTTCGATGGAGTAGGTCACTGGAGTGGGGATCGGCGCTACCTTATCGTTCGCAGGATGGTCGTCCTTTGGATTAGTGTGGTTAGATTTAGAAGGTTGTGTTTCAGATGGGTTTGTTAGTTTTGAGGGTTAGAAATCGACTTAAGAGTTTTACCCTGGGTTGAGTTCCTTGTCTAGGTATTTGTCACTCCTTAATGTTTAGGAGAAGTCGATTGTTCTTCTAAGGTTGATGTTGTGTAGGCTTGTAGGAAGGTTTCAATTGGTGTTGGAGATGTTTAGGATAGCTAAGGACCGGTACAATGCTCTTGGTGTTTAGAAGATAGTAGATGTGGAGCATAAGGTGAGTTTTCAATTTGGGGAGTTGGGTTGCATCTACCATGGTCTTGCGTTTGGTCAATTCTATTTTTTTGGTGTGGTGTTGATCTTTTAAGATGAGTCTCGTGCTTTGGGTGAGAGGCTGAGAACAAAATGGATTGGAGGAGTTTTTGGAGTTTTGAAATGAATTTGAGAATTTCCCTCTTGGCCTCAGTTCTGTAATGGCGTTGTTTGACCCGAGAGGATGTCTGAGGGTGTAACTCCCCGTATCCTAGAAAGACCAACCAGGAGACATTTCAGAAGTTGCAGGTGCCACCGATGGGTTCCACCGACGGGTGCCACCTACAGACCGTAGAGGGACCCACGGACCGTAGGTGGGGTCCGTGGTTGGCCACCTGCAACCCCCTCCCAGAAACCCCCAGAAAATTCATCTAAGGATTGACCTACGGACCGTAGGTCAGACCACGGTCTGTAGTCTAGGGCCGTAGGTCGGACGCCCAGATTTCAACTCCCAGTCGCGAACAACGGCCGACCAGAACGGACCATCGATCCATCCACGGTCCGTCGGTGACCCCGACAGCTTTTAAGTTGAGGGTCATTTGGTCTTTTCCCTATGCGTTGGACACCTAAACTACATCGTTTAACCCCTAAACTACGTAGTTTTGGTCAGTTTAAGCCTAGTAACTTAATTAGCACCTACCCTAGTCAAATCATTCACCAAAATCCATAAAACTTAGAACGCCGAGGGGATAAAGAGTCGACCAAGCCTTCCTAGAACGCAATAGGTTTTCTTCAGCTACAGCCCCAAAATTGAAGGATTTTTCCGTAGATTTCGTCACCAGGTATTTGGGATTTCACTAGTGGGTTTGTTTCACCCATTAGGTCCCTAGAATTCAGTCAGATTCTTGATTCCCTCCATATTATATAGACCTAGGGTTTCTTGAAGGTTAGAAATTATTGTGGATTAGTTGTTAGAATATTCCTAATCAGATTTTCATGTTGTTTTAACACTGTTGCTTAGTTCCTTTTATGAAATTCAGAACCCTAGTTGTGTAGATTCGTTTACTTCATGAATTACACTTGCTAGGCCAGCTTATACAGTTATACATGCATCAGTTCCAAATATTTCATTATCAGTACATTAATGTTGCATTTTCAGTTAGCATGTAGAATAGTGACCTATCCATTATGTTTCAGTTATGTTGTATTGTACATTTATTCAATTGAGAGTAGGATTAACACTGAGTTGGACTAGGGTTAGTCACCCTCATAGTCCCAAAACTACGTGCCTCCGTAGGTTTGTAAGTCCCCTCTGTGGGCATCATATTTAGTGATCACGACAGTCATGCCACTATAAACTTGGCCAGGTATATTGGGTCCTCTCGATAGGGCGTATACATCGGACTCCACATTTAACTCATGTGGTTTTATGTCGGTTATTAGTAGCTCCCACAGTCAGATTCTAGTGCTTTTGATCAGGTTCCTAGTTATATTTCAGTATTTAGTTTCAGCATGTTATCTACTTGGTCATTGCATTCAGTTCAGTTCATTTCAGTATATTTCAGTATTTCCATCATGTTCATATTATATCATTGCTTAGTATACTTCATTTCAGTTATGTATATGTTGTTCAGATTTATTCTATCCTACGTGCTCAGTACCTTTCAAGTTCTGACACATACTCTGCACTATATTTTCTCGTGATGTAGGTTAAGGTCCTCAGCATTCAGATCACACATAGATCGGTTCCCGATCTCCAGTTCAGCATTATCTGTGGTGAGTCCTCATTCTTCGAGGACAACAGACATGTTTTCTTTTACCTTCAGTCTTTCAGTTTTAGTTTTGCTAGAGTTAGCTGGGGGTATGTCCCAGCATCTATAGTCAGTTAGAGGATTTTATTGAGACATAGTTAGATTCTGTTTTAGTTTTGTGTTTTACCTTTCGGTTGTTATTAAACTCATAGTTTCTTTATTTTCAGACAGTATTGGGTATTCCCCATCATTTCAGTTATTTCATGATTTAGCTTCTGCATAGTATTTGTTTATGTATGCTTATGATATGTCAGCTCAGGGTTAGCTTGGGGTCACTCGTGATTCTAGGTCCCGTGTTTACGTCAAGGGGGTAGCCTCCGGGGGTGAAAAACTTGATATCAGAGCATTAGGTTTTTGTTTCCTAGGATGTCTGAAAAGCCGCACTAAGTAGAGTCCTATTCATGGATGTGAAGTGAACCACATATAATGAGAGGGAGGCTACAAAGTAATTCATAAAAACATCACTTTTTTGCTATTCTTATCGTGCGTGGGTATGATCTACCTTCTAACTCATCGTTATGCATTTCAGATCATGCCTCCTCGTAGAGCTTACCCAAGGAATGTGAATGCCTGCAATGATAACGCAACTCCTCTAGTCCAAAATCAGGAAGTTTTGAACGCAGAGTTTTGGAATGTGATTTAGCTTTTGGTTCAGAGTGTTACTAACCAGAACAATCTGCAGGTTCCAGTTCCTACAAACGCTAGTGGTGGATCAGTGGCAGCTAGGGTCCGTGATTTTGTTAGAATTAATCCGCTTGAGTTTCTAGGGTCACAAGTTGGTGAAGACCCCCAGAACTTCATTGATAAGGTCAAGAAAATCTTTGGAGTGATGCAAGTGACTGGAAATGATAGGGTAGAGTTGGCGTCATACCAGCTCAAGGATGTATCTCACATTTGGTTTACAAGATGGAATGAAAACAGGGGTGCAGATGCAGCTGCTGTGACTTGGGAATGCTTTACCTGAGCTTTTCTGGATAGATTCTTTCCGAGAGAGTTGAGGGAAGCTAAGGCTCAGGAATTCATGAATTTGAGGCAAGGTACAATGTCAGTCCAAGAGTACGGACTCAAGTTCACCCAACTCTCCAGGTATGCTCTGCATATGGTCGCTGATTCGAGGGCACAGATGTCTAAGTTTCTTTATGGTGTGTCCGGCTTAGTGAAGACAGAGTGCAAGAATGCTATATTGTTGGAGGACATGAGCATCTCTAGACTCATGACTCATGCTCAGCAGGTTGAGGGAGAAAAGCTTAGGGAACAGGCTAAGGACATCAAAAAGGCTAGAACAGACAACTATGAGTACTATCCGCAGAAGTCGGGTGGTAGAAATCGCTCACAGTTTCAGCATAAATCTTCATCTCCGATACCTTCATCAGGTAGTGCTCCATCCTCCAGGTTTCGATAGGATCAGAAAGGTAGGGCCTCAGGCTTTAAGCCTCGGGGGAGTGTTTCAGGTACTAGAACCTACCCAACTTGTCCAAAGTGTGGTAAGAACCATCCGGGGGAGTGTCTTACAGGAAAGGAAGGATGTTTTGGGTGTGGATAGACTAGTCACATGTTGAGGGATTGCCCTTCTTCTAAATAGGGTCAGGGAGGTAACAATAGTAGGGCGCAGTCTACAGCTCCAGCAGCACCAGCAGGTCGCGCTACTCAGCAGGGTGCTTCATCTGGTACAGGTGGCGGTCAGCGCCAGAACATGTTGTATGCTCTCCAGGCTCACCAGGATCAGGAAGATTCTCCTGATGTGGTCACTGGTACGTTACGAGTCTTTCATTTGGATGTTTATGCTCTGGTAGATCCAGGGCCTACTATTTCCTTTGCAACTCCATATATAGCAGTGAACGTTGGTGTCACTCCAGAAACTCTTTCAGAACCCTTCTCAGTCTCTACTCCAGTTGGTGACCCAGTTATAGCTAGACGGGTATACATAAATTACCCTGTCACAGTCTCTCAGAAAGTCATCTCAGCAGATCTTGTAGAGTTAGAAATGGTAGACTTTGATATCATTCTAGGCATGGATTGGTTACATTCTTGTTATGCCTCAGTTGATTATAGAACTAGGATCGTTCATTTCCAGTTTCCAGACGAGCCAGTCTTAGAGTGGAAGGGTAGTAGCTCAGTGCCTATGGGTCGATTTATCTCTTACCTTAAGGCCAGAAAGATGATTTCCAAGGGGTATCTCTATCATCTAGTTCGTGTTAAAGATTCAAGCTCTGAAACCCCAACTAGTCAGTTCCTGTAGTAAATGAGTTCCTAGAAGTGTTTCCAGAAGATCTTCCCGGAATTACTCCCGAAAGGGAAATCAACTTCAGAATTGATCTCCTTCGAGATACCCAGCCTATTTCTATTCCTCCTTACAGAATGGCTCCAGCTGAGCTTAAGGAATTGAAAGAGCAGTTGAAAGACCTTCTAGATAAGGGCTTCCTCAGACCCAGTATTTCCCCGTGGGGTGCACTAGTGTTGTTTGTGAAAAAGAAATATGGTTCTCTCAGGATATGCATTGAATATCAGTAGTTGAACAAAGTCACAATTAAGAATAAGTACCCTATCCCCAGGATTGATTACTTGTTCTACAAACTTCAGGGTGCTAGTCATTTTTCAAAGATAGAACTCAGATCCGGTTATTATCAACTTAGAGTCAGAGATAGTGATATCCTGAAAACAACCTTCAGAACTCGGTATGGTCTTTATGAATTTGTAGTTATGTCTTTTGGACTAACCAATACTCCTACAACTTTTATGTATTTGATGAACAGGGTGTTTAAGCAGTATTTGGAGTTATTCGTTATCGTCTTTATTGATGATATCCTCATTTATTCTAGGAATGAGGAAGAACATGTGACTCATTTGAGGGTTGTCCTGCAAACTCTCAAAGACCGCCAGTTATTCGCTAAGTTTAGCAAGTGTGGGTTTTGGTTACAATAAGTTGCTTTCCTTTAGCATATCGTATCTAGTGAAGGGATCTGAGTGGATTCTCAGAAATTAGAGGCAGTGAAGTAATGGCCCTGACCCACCTCTCCTATAGATATCAGAAGTTTCTTGGGTTTGGCTGGTTATTACAAAAGGTTCATGGAAGGATTTTCATCCATAGCTTCTCCATTGACTAGGTTGACTCAAAAAAAGGTTAAGTTTTAGTAGTCAGATGAGTGTGAGAAGAGCTTCTCAGAACTGAAACTAGGTTGACTACAACTCCTATTTTAACTCTACCAGAGGGTTCAGATGGTTATGTGATCTATTATGATGCATCAAGAGTCGGCCTGGTTTATGTGTTGATGCAGTGACGTAAGGTTATATCTTATGCTTTAATAAAACTTAAGGTGAATGATAAGAACTATTAAACTTATGACCTCGAGCTTGCAGCCGTAGTATTTTCCCGAAAGATTTGGAGACATTTCTTGTATGGTGTTCACGTAGATGTGTTCACAGACCATAAAATCCTTCAGTATGTGTTCACCCAGAAGGAGTTAAATCTTCGCCAGAGGAGATGGCTTGAATTCCTCAAATACTATGACATGAATGTCCTTTACCATCCTGGTAAGGCCAATGTAGTAGTTGATGCTCTTAGCAGACTATCTATGGGTAGTGTAGCACTTGTTGAGGAAGAAAGGAAGGAATTGGCAAAAGATGTTCACCGGCTTGCTCGCTTAGGAGTTTTCCTTATGAACATATCAGATGATGGTGTGACAGTTCAAAATGGGTCAGAATCTTCATTGGTATCGGAGGTTAAGGAAAAACAAGACAGTGATCCTATATTGCTTCAATTGAAGGGTGCAATCCATCAGCAGAAGGTTGAGGTTTTCTCCCAAGGGAGAGATGGTGTGCTTCGCTACTAGGGTCATTTATGTGTTCCTAAGGTGGGTGAGTTGAGACAGCAGATCCTTACAGAAGCCCATAACTCCAAATATTCTATTCATCCAGGTGGCACTAAAATGTACCGTGATCTGTGGGAAGTCTTTTGGTGGAATGGCATGAAGAGGGATATAGCAGATTTTGTGGCTAAGTGCCTAAATTATCAACAAGTGAAGGTATACCATTAAAAACCAAGAGGTATGACTCAAGAGATTAACACTCCTACATGGAAGTGGGAAGTGATCAACATGGACTTCATTACAGGGTTACCTCGTACTCGCAGGCAGCATGATTCCATTTGGGTAATAGTAGATAGAGTTACTAAGTCCACTCACTTTTTTGTTGTTAAGACTACAGATTCGCCGGAGGATTACGCCAAACTTTACATTAATGAGATAGTCAGGTTGCATGGGGTTACTTTGTTCATCATTTCAGATAGAGGTCCTCAGTTTACCTCTCATTTCTGGAAGTCATTTCAG
The DNA here is from genome assembly GCA_029582245.1 of Solanum etuberosum. Classification (NCBI taxonomy): domain Eukaryota; kingdom Viridiplantae; phylum Streptophyta; class Magnoliopsida; order Solanales; family Solanaceae; genus Solanum; species Solanum etuberosum. The sequence continues at coordinate 8,996 of JAJONR010001859.1, read as the reverse complement.
AAAGGTCTTGGTACCCAGGTAAATCTCAGCACATCGTTTCATCTGCAGATGGATGGTCAGGCAGAACATACCAGTCAAAACTTAGAGAACATGTTGAGAGCTTGTGTGATCGACTTCAAGGGTAGTTGGGATGATCACCTTCCTCTTATAGAGTTTGCCTACAATAATAGCTACCATTCCAATATTCAGATGGACCCTTATGAGGCATTGTATGGGCGTAGATGTAGATCTCCAGTTGGTTGGTTTGAAGTAGGTGAAGCAGCCCTGATAGGGCCAGATTCGGTTCATGATGCTATGGAAAAAGCTTAGCTCAGTAGAGATAGACTTAAGACAGCCCAGAGTCGTCAGAAGTCCTATGCATATATGAGGAGAAGGGACTTGGAGTTCCAAATTAATGATTGGGTTTTCTGAAAGTGTCACCTATGAAGGAGTGATGAGGTTTGGCAAGGAGGGGAAGCTCAGTCCCAGGTATGTAGGTCCTTACATGATCTTGAAAAGGATTGGTAAGGTGGCTTATGAGTTAGAGTTGCCAGCAGAACTAGCCGTCGTCCATCCAGCCTTTCACATTTCGTTGTTGAAGAAGTGTGTTGGTGATACAACATCCATAGTGCCATCAGAAAGTGTGGATGTGAAGGATAGTCTCACTTATGAAGAGGTGCCAGTTGAAATCCTTGATCGTCAGGTTCGAAGGTTGAGAAACAAAGAAGTCGCTCAGTTAAGGTTTTGTGGAGCAGTCCGTCCGTAGAGGGAGATACTTGGGAAGCAGAAGCAACCATGAAGGCCAAGTATCCTGATCTCTTTCCTTCCGATTCCACTCCAGCTCGAGGTAATAGTTCCTCTCCAGCCTAGTTACTCATGCATAAATTCAGTCTTAGTATTTTGTTCCTTCAGTTTTAATTGCATTTTCATCGTATTTGCATGTTCTTGGAACTTAGTTCAGTCAGATTTCAGTACTTAGTGGTAGGGTTTGCAGCTCCTTCCCTCCATACTCAGCTAATTTAGACTTCATTCGAGGATGAATGTTCCCAAGGGGGAGATAATATAACACTCTGTATCCTAGAAAGACCAACCAGCAGATATTTCAGAAGGTGCAGATGCCACCTACGGACTGTAGGGGGACCCATGGACCGTCGGTGGGGTCCGTGGTTGGCAACCTGCAACCCAGTCCCAGAATCCCCAAAAAAATTCAGCTAAGGGTTGATCTATGTCAGGACCTACGGATCGTAGGTCAAATAACGGTTCGTGGTCCAGGGTCGTAGGTCGGACCCCAGATTTCAACTGCCAGTTGCAAATGACGGCCGACCAGAACGGACCATCGGTTCATCCACGGTCCGTCGGTCTGGTCCGTCGGTGACCCCCAACAGCTTTTAAGTTAGGGGTCGTTTGGGCTTTTCCCTATGCGTTGGACACCTAAACTATGTCGTTTAACCCCTAAACTATGTAGTTTTGGTCAGTTTAAGCCTAGTAACATAATTAGAACTTACCCTAGTCAAATCATTCACCAAAATTCATAAAATTTAGAATGCAGAGAGGAGAAAGAGTCGACCAACCATTCCAAGAACGCAACAGGTTTTCTTCAGTTCCATCCCCAAAATCAAAGGATTTCTCCGTAGATTTCGTCACCAGGTATTTGGGATTTCACTAGTGGGTTCCTTTCACCCATTAGGTACCTAGAATTCAGTCAGATTCTTGATTCTCTCCATATTATTTAGACCTAGGGTTTCTTGAAGGTTAGAAATTTTTGTGGATTAGTTTTTAGAATATTCCTAATAAGATTTTCATGTTGTTGTAACATTGTTGCTTAGTTCGTTCCATGAAATTTAGAACCCTAGTTGTGTAGATTCGTTTAGTTCATAAATTACACTTGCTAGGCCAGCTTATACAGTTATACATGCATCAGTTCCAAATATTTCATTATCAATACATTAATGTTGCATTTTCAGTTAGCATGTCACAACAGTAACCTATCCATTGTGTTTCAGTTATGTTGTATTGTACATTTATTCAGTTGGGAGTAGGCTTAACACCGAGTTGGACTAGGGTCAGTCACCCTCAAAGTCCCAGAACTACGTGCCCCAGTAGGTTTGTAAGTCCCCTCTGTGGGCATTATATTTAGTGATCACGCCAGTCATGCCTCTATACCCTTGGCAAGGTATATTGGGTCCTCTCGATGGGGCGTATACATCAGTTTCAGCATGTTATGTACTTGGTCATTGCATTCAGTTTAGTTCATTTCAGTAGATTTCAGTGTTTCCATCATGCTCAAATTATATCATTGCTCAGTATACTTCGTTTCAGTTATGTATATGTTGTTTAGTATTATCCTATCCTGCATGTTCAGTACCTTTCAAGTACTGACGGATACTCTGCGCTACATCTTCTCGTGATGTCGGTTCAGGTCCTCAGCATTCAGATCACGCATAGATCGGTTCCTGATCTCCAAGTCAACATTATCGGTGGTGAGTCCTCATTCTTCGAGGACAACAAAAATGTTTTATTTTACCTTCAGTCTTTCAGTTTCAATTTTGCTAGAGTTAGTTGAGGGCATGTCCCAACATCTCTATTCAGTTAGAGGCTTTTATTCAGACATAGTTATATTCAGTTTTAGTTTTGAGTTTGATCTTTCAGTTGTTATTAAACTCATATTTCCTTTATATTCAAACAATATTGAGAATTCCCCATCATTTCAGTTATTTCATGATTTAGCTTCCGCATAGTATTTGTTTAAGTATGCTTATGATATGCCAGCTCAGGGTTATCTTGGGGTCACTCGTGATCCTAGGTGTCGTGTATACGTCAAGGGGGTAGTCTCAGGGCATGATAGAGGGTCTAGCAGAGCATGTAGACTCAGTATCCTGTTTGTTTTGTGTCTTTAGTTTGTGTCTATAGTTTGTGTCTATCCTTCTACTCTCGCAGATGAAAGTCCTTTTAGTAGTGGATGGTCTAATGACCCTGCTGGTCATTTCTTTGTTTTCTGATTTTTTTTCAACATTTAGAGCTTTCTTATAGTGACCACAATTCATTTATGACTTGCTGGGGCTGATAGTTAGGTCGACGGGTCGTTCGTTTGGATTTTGTGCAAGTTTCCATATTTTGGAGTCTTCAAACTTGAACGGTTGACTTCAGTCAAAAGTTCAGGAAGACAGCCTCAGAATGTAATTCTGACGGTTTCATCTGCTCTGGAAGGGCCATTTTAGGCTGGGGCAAGGTTAGTTTGGACCCCGAGACTTCTGGTGTGAGTTTGTGTCGTTAGGCGTTTTATCTTTGATGCTTAAGCCAAAGGGTTGACTTTTGTCAACATTCTTGGTAAATGTGTTCGGATGAGAATTCCATCATCGAGGTTAGCTCTGGAATGTTGAGTTTGGTCCAGAATGACCTTTAGTTATGGCTCCTAGGCTTTCGGTATCATTTTAAGCCTTCTTGCGATTTTTAGCCAAAAACAAAACTTGAGTGTGGGACCCACTTTTCAACGAAATGACCTCGGATAGGAGTTTTGATGGTTCGGTTGAGTATGGAATGCCAAATTTGATGGGATAGAATATTTCGTTTGCACGCACGGGGTTTTGAATAAATCTTGGGCACCCCGTTGGAGAATTCAGAGTTGGAGCAAAGCATCTAAAGTGCTGGTATCTGGTGCAGTCTTTTAGCGACCAAATTTCAGACTTTTAGCGACTAGATTTTTTCTCTTCGCGACCAGTTTCGGGTTTTATATACAAAAATATCAACTTTCAGCCCTCAGTTTCAAGAGGCTATTTCGCCCTCATCTGAGCTCTGATTCGATTGATTCAAAGTCCTGTGTGATCGTTCGGAGTGTGGCTACTTTGGTTTATGATTAGAAACTGTTAAGGAACCTTCGTTAGAGGTGAATTTGAGCTCGAAGCTGCTGCCTTGCCTTGTTTTTCTTGTTAAAGTTACTAATTTTGTTGTGATTGTTTTCGAGCCTAGGATTGTGTTAAATTTTGGAACACAAGTTCGAGGCATATACTAGAAACTTTTGACAGAGTCAATTTAGGGATTACCGCCGTGGGTGCCACATTCTCGTTTTGACTCAATTTCGGGTCCATTTCCAATATTTGTGATTTTAGTGTCAAAACGTCCGTAATAATGTTGGGATTGATAATTTAACAGTTTGGGGGTGTCCGGAAGCGTTTCAAATGCGGATAGCTCGTGTGTGATGGATTTGGAGTGCTCGTGTTTGCATTTGAGGTAGGCTTCAGTCTACTTTCTTGATTGAGCTTCTTAGGAAATGCCTAGTATAGGTTTGCTGGGTATTTAGCTTTCCTCTTGTTATTACATAATTTATTGATTCCGTGGGAGCCTTGGGCTTATTGTGGGTGTTGGGATGCTTAGTTTAGACTGTGGCTTCGCTTGTGGAGTAGATGATCTTGCTTATCTTGTTAGGATTGATTTGTAGTTGCCTTAGACTAGGCTGGACATTTGCTTTATGTTGTGTTGTATCGCCTCGTAGTTATGATTGGCTCCCTATAGAGCTTATTTTGGGCATTCTTCTTGCGTTGATGCTTGGGAAGTTGGTGACTCATCGTAGCCGTGGGTTGGTTTTAGTTGTGCTTAGTCTGGGACTGGAGCAGTGTGATTGGTGTAGGGCGTCGTCCCTTGAGCTTGCTCCCCCTCTATTGATTTGAAATCTCTTCTTGATCCTTTTGGTTGTTGATTAGCGGTGGGCATATTATATCCTTTTTGAGCTTATGATTATATTGTTGGGCTTGAGGCCGTGTGCAAGGACCAGTTGTATCCTAGGTTAGTACTTTCTACTTTAGTAGCGTGGTTCAGTGGTTGTATAATTATTTGATTTGGAGTGCCTTCGTTGAATGCTAGTGATGGCATGTATTGCATGTTTGCTGATTCTCACAGATTTTGTGATACGATCCCAGCCCATGCGTTAGCATATTTATGGTTCAGGATGAGATAATATTTTACTTAGTTTTTATTCTAAACTTGTCTTAACAGGAGACATACCACCTGAATCACTTGACTTACTAATTTTTGAGATAACGAGGCATCATAGACGTGTTCTCTTTTCTAATTGAAATATTAGAGGCATCTGGGTTGTGCTCAGTTTTTATTTGGCTATCCGGTCCATTGACGTCCTTTCTTGCAAGCTTTTGGTCTTACTTACGTATTTGGGTCACTCTTGCTAGCTTACGCCTCTAGGAGTGGACTGAATGGCTGGAAGGTCTTGATACTTGAGATCCTCTGTTGAGTTGACACGCCCCCTAATCACTCTTGCTAGCTGGGCTCCCCCCTTGGGGGTGGACTGTGTTGCTGGGCCGCCTGGATTGATTTTTTCACTCTTGCTAGCAGTGCTGGAAATTGACTGGAGTCCTATGGTTATAGTTTTAGATGGTTCTGCTGCTCACCCTGCATTACTATGCATTACCTATCACCAGTATACTTGTTTGTTGTTTGTACCCTCCGGTTTATGGGGGCGGTTGGGTTAAGATTGATGTTTGTACCTTCCGAGCTTATGGGGGTCCGCTAAGGTTATTGTTTGACTATATTCAGTTATTGTTGTTAATCCTTTATTTCTAAGTACTTAGAGCAAATTTTTTTGAATAAATTGATAAGAAACAACAAAGTTTAAAGTGTATTTTCAAAACTAGAAAATTAAAACCAGTAGAAAAAATATAATTAGAAACAATGTACAAAATATTTTTCTCAAAGGGAATTATTCCCCTCAAGGACCCGAGGTTAATGGAATATATCCTCCCAGGATAGAACGATATTATTCATCGGTGTATCGATACCTATACCCACGGTGTCAGCAAACCTCTCAATGACAGTAAAGTACACTTAGAGGACTAGATTTGGTAGTAGAAGAAGTTCAGAAAATTGGTTCTCTTAAAATGAGAGGAAATCCCTCTATTTATAGACAACAAAGGGTAGTGTGAAAAGGTTCTTATTGTGCCTTACCAGAAGGTCACAACCCTTTGGAAAAGTCACAATCTTTCGGAAAGGTCATAGGCTTTTCATAAAAGTCACAACTTTTTATAGAAATCACAACTCCTCATAAAAGTCACAACTTTTCATTAAAGTCACAACTCTTCATAAAAGTCACAACTCTTCATTTTCAATTCACAACTTTTAAAACCCAACAATCCCCTACATAAATGTGGAATGTCTCTAAGACAATGAAACGGACAAATGTATATTTCATAAGAAATAATTAATTGCATCTGGATAAGTAGGTTTCCCTTTGAACTTTCCATAGTAAACATATGTCGGATATACTCGTTCAATCGGTAGATGTGATATCCTTGAAACCGTCGAGCTGTGGTGTATACCTAGACAAATATATGTCACACAATCAACCCTTTACCGTTTACGGTCTTACGGTTGTGTTCGTTTTAGCCATGAACACCTCCTAGTTTCATAAGTGTATATAGAAGAGACTTTTTACAATGATTCTCTTTGAAGAGGCTTCCACTTCACACTCATATATGTGATTTCTAACACGTGTTATCGTGTAGATACACTATTTGTTCAAATCTGCCAAACTTAGCAAATCATTAACAAGACTTAATGTTTTATCCTTCTTCTTGCTCATTGTCTTCATCATGAGAATGTGTTGAGTTGGTTGACAATATCGAACCGTTAGTCACAACTTTGTTTTTCTCCTTGAACCTAGCTCTTGGGATGTCCAGTCTGCTAGGTAGAGTTACTGCCATGATGACTTGTCCTAAGCCATAAACCCATTCCCTTAGATGATCTTTCAACTGCCTCTCTAACTAGGCCTTTTGTTAGTGGATTTGATACATTATCTCTTTACTTTACATAGTCAATTGTACTAATTCTACTAGAGAGCAGTTGTCTTACGATATTATGTCTCTGTCATATATGACGAGATTTCCCGTTGTACATGATGCTCCTTGCCCTACCTATTGCTACCTAACTATCACAATGTATGCATATAGGTCCCACAGGTTTGGGCCAGAATGGAATGTCCTTTAAGAAATTCCGGAGCCATTCAACTTCTTCACCACCCTTATTTAAGGCAATAAATTAAGATTCCATTGTAGAGAGAGCGATACATGTCTGTTTTGATGATTTTTAAGAGACTGCTCCTCCACCAAGGGTAAACACTTACCCACTTGTGGAGTTTACTTCATTTGACCCGATGATGCAATTTGCATCACAATATCCTCAATCACGTCAGGATATTTATTATAATGCAAGGCATAGTTTTAAGTATGTTTCAAATACCCCAAAACTCTTTTCCTTTCCATCCAATGAGTTTGATTGGGATTACTTGTGAACCGACTTAGTTTACTAATAGCACATGCTATATATGATCGCGTACACGTCCTGATATACATCATACTTCTCAATACTCTAGCATAATCTAATTGTGAGTCACTTTGGCCTTCATTCTTTTGAAGTACAAAGCTCATATTTATTGAAGTCTTGAAAATATTGAAATTCAAATATTGAACTTTTCAAGTACCTTTTCAATGTAATGAGACTGTGGCAATGCTAAACATTGCGGAGTAAGATCACATTAGCAACCCCAAGATCTTTTATATCAAAGTTTCTTTCTAGCATATGTTTAGTAGCATTTATGTCATAAGTGTGTCTACTGATGATAAACATGTCATCAACATACAAACATACAATGACCTTGTAATTTGTAGTGTCTTTAAAATAAACACATTTATGACTTCCATCATTCTTATTTCTCATGTCATTGTTTGGGTCCTTGTTTTACCATAAAGTGACTTAACAAGTTCGCACACTTTTTTTTCTTTACCAGGAACCACAAAACCCTCGGGTTGTTTCATGTAAATTTCTTCCTCCCATTCTCCATTTAATTAATTTGTTTTCACATTCATTTGATGAATTTAGAGGTCATATATCACATTATTAACATCCGAATGAATGTAATTCTAGTTATTGGCGAGTATGTGTTAGGAAAATCAAGACCTTCTTTTTGTCTAAAGCCTTTGAAAAAAAGTTTTTCTTTGTATTTGTCAATAGTTCCATCGACTTTTATTTTCCTTCTGAAAATTCACTTTAAACTCAAAGGTTTACTTCCTAGAGGAAGATCAACTAACTTCCAATATGGTTGCTTAAGATTTAATCAATATTACTATTGACAACATCTTTCCAAAAGGATGAGTCCACCGAGGACATAGGAAATGTTACAAAAGCAGATCGGAAGGAAGTAGATTTCCTTTAACATTTACTACACCTCAGAATCTCCTTATTAAGTATATTCTCCTTTTGTTCTTTCCAAGGTCTTTTAGATCCTTCACTAGACTACTCAAGTCTAATTTTACAGTCCACAATCTTAAGTCCTATTTTGATCATTTTAGGATTAGGAACTTGGAATTTGGCTAGACACCCCCACACTTTGAAATATTTCAAGTTGGATTTCCTTCCTTTGTGTCCTGAACAAACAAAACTTTTTATTATTTTTCATTCTGAATTGACAAAACATTTTGTTGTTCCCTTTTCCTGTAAGGATAGCTTCTCCACAAGTTTTGTGGTAAACCTGAACTTATAAGTAATGCATCCATCATTTCCTTTAAAGTTCGGTTTTTTTTTATTCTGTAATTCCATTAGATTGAGGTGAACAGGGCAGTAGTTTGATGAATAATTTCACTTTCCAAACATATTTCTGCAAATAGAAATTTATACTTTCCACCCCTATCACTTCTTATATTTTTTCCAACTGATTTTCAACCTCAATATTATATTGCCGAGACGTTTCTATTGCTTCATCCTTACCATTCCATAAATAGAGATAATCGTATCGAATGCAATTGTCAACAAAAGTTACGAGATACTTTCCCACCACGAGATGGTGTTGACTTCATATCAGAAATGTCAGTGTAAATCAACTCAAGGGATTAGAATTCCTTTCAACAAATTTATAAGAAGGCTTAGCATATTTAGATTCAACACAAACTTGACATTTTTATTTAGGCAAAATGGTCTGGTGGACCTCTGTACTTGTATCAGTTTTTATTATGGACCCT